>CM043015.1:171751456-171949296 GCA_023690525.1 Holotrichia oblita | reverse complement strand
CTGTCTGTTGTGGTACTAGTATCTGTGCTACTATCCATGAAGGTGTCACTTGCTATCAACGTCTTATCAGATTGTGAACCTTCGTCATTAGATTCCTGAAGGCTTTCTAACTTTTCTGATTCAGGTATGTCTATAATATTTGATGTTTTCAAAAGATTTGAAATATCTTGTCTAACACTCTGAGGTTGTGTACTAATCATATTTACTTGCCCAAGAGATAAATGTAGTGTTGAACGACTGGGTGGTCTGGTTATTGGTTCAATATTTTTCTCTAAATTGCTACCTTCCGTTTTATCCTCGTTTTTTAAAGGAACATCTTTCGTATTTTTTTGATGTATTATATGCAAAATAGGAGTTGAATCTAGTACCGTTACAGCTGTACTTTCCGATATCGAAGTATATGATATTGTATCTTCAGCTATGCTATTTTCTTCATGTTCTGGTATTACTTCTACACTATCAGGAGATGTTTTTTCGGCATTCCTGTATAATGCAAACAAGGATTATTACAGTAAAATAGATTACATTGTTTGTAAACTGTCTGAAATATTTTTTGATAATTAAATTATTACAATTTACTAATTGCTATGTTCAATTTATCTTTATTTTATATTCGTTATGCTTCAAATTTATGGTATAGATTATAGTGTTTAACATATACTAATAGTTTAGTTATAGTTTATCCTTTATCGAATAGTTTGTGCATATATAAATTTATTTTGTAATGATATATACCGTGAAATATCTTCTGGTGACTCTAACGGAGATATAAACTCATCGGTATGTTGTGACTCGACTACTTATACTATCAGATTCTAGGATTTCCACTGAACTTGGACTAGTCAAACTTCCTAATAAAATTTCTACTGAATCAGATGTTGGTTTTTCATACCTAAATAAAAATATTTATCATTATTTGTAGTAACTTTAGAATATGATTTTATACCAGAACTAGTTGGATATGGATTGGTCCAAGAGATAGCGCATCTGAATCAGGTGATGTAGTACATTCCGTGTTTAAAACTTCTACACTTTCAGAACTTCTTTTATCACTTTCACTACTTATAATAGATAGTCTGTTACTGCTTATCACATTTCTATCTCTTTTTCTTACAGTAACATTATCAGTAGATTGCAGAAGAGTACTTTCATCTAAAAATAAAACAAGTTTATAAATAAACATTGGTTAGTATGCAATATCAGTTACCAAAAGAAACTCTTAGTCTTTGGGCTAATTTCTTGGTCAATAATGGAATCATTAAAATCAAATAATTTTTGTGGAACTTCACTTTCCTCGTTATCTTGTACAACTAATTTGCTTTCTTTAAAATCTCTTGTTAATATCAATCGAATCATCTAAGCTTCCAACAATTCTTTAGATTTATCTTATACGGCTGTATCAAAAAGATCCTGTAAAAGAACCCCAAATACTTGTAGAGATGATTTGGTTGATTTAGTTGACTTTGGTGATTGCATCTGCAGTGTTTTTATTAGCTAATGTGGTTGATGTTAAACCCCACAATCCAAAAAAATCTTCCGAATTTGTATCCACTGGTGTATTCGCAGGTACCAAGTTTAAATCATCGTCCTTAATATCTAGTGCTTTATCAATGGTTTTTTGTGCTTCCTTTAGTGCCGTTTTTGCTATACTAGCAAAACTTGAAGCATCAAACCAACTCATTTCAATGTCTAGTTACAAAAAAAAAAAATTTAATATAAGAATTTAGTACTATTTTTGTTTCAATTAGGACCTACCCTCAATAACTTTTCCTTTTATACATTATATCGTAGATTATATTACTTCTAAATTCTACCACATATTTATTTTTGATTATTTCCTACAAAGACAATGTTTTCATTTTTGACAACTGTCAATTTTGATGGTTATTCGTGTCAGAAGTACTCCTCGGTTTTGATTAAAGTTTGCAACAACGTCAACTAATTTCACGGCGATAGAGTTTTTATGAGCATGAAAAGTCAATAGGATGATTTGTAATTGATTTACGTTAGATATTTTAAAATGAACTTAATATAAATGTATGAATAATAAATAAATATATATTTAAATTAGTATTATTCAAAATATATATATATAGTCAGGATTCGTACTGCTTTTATATGTTTTCATAAATCCAATGCTCAAAGCTCTAGTGGCGCAATTGTTGAAGCGCACGGTACTTATAAGACAGTAGTCGTGAGCAATGCCGGGGTTGTGAGTTCGAGCCTCACCTAGAGCCCTTTTTTTTTATTAAATAATAGTTTTAAGGCTTTTTTTTACATAGTTATACTGTATCATTCCAACATTCTCGATTTCACTTGTATTAAAAGATGCGTACTTGAGAAATTTACAATAAAAATAATTTTCATCATTTTATCCCAGCTATATTTCTATATGTACTATTGTACCTATAAATCAGCAATTAATTAAATACCAATTTATTCCATTATTAAAAGTGGAAATATATCTGGGATACAAAGAGAAGTACTTATAGGTCATAATATAGATATATTAATTAAAAAATACTTCCAAAAAATTATATGCCTGTACTATAAGTAGTTTTCAAATATTTAATCAATATTAGCTATTTTGGTACTTATTGGATGCCTAATTTAAGAAAATAATTAAAAACATTAATAATTAGCATCAAATGTACATAAGTTGTATTTATTTATTTACTTAAATAAAAGTATATCACATATTAACAAATAGTAATAAAAGTAGTGGTAGTAATATTCCTTATTTTAAACTGTACTAGTGGGTGACGACATAGGATTGGCATTTGGTGTAGTGGACTGTCTTGAAACTATGGACACAGCACCTTGCAATACTTGTTTCTTTAAAAACTCTGACGTCACAGTTCCTAGACTCTGCGATTGCCCAACTTTACATTTTATGTAGCCATACAAATTAGCTCCACTTAATACCAGCGCTATTATTACAAGCAGCTGTAATAAAATTAAGAAGAAAAATTAATACTAACAATTAGTTTTAGTATACACGGTGTTCCAACTTTTATTGTTGTCTAGAACTACATAGTTGGTTGAATGATTGATAGTATTCACTATTGGCAGTGTGGAATTGAGAGGATGGGTATCACGAGACATAGTAAGAAATGGGATATGCAGAGGTCTCAGTTTATCAATTATGTATATTTAATATTAGCAATATTCATATGTTATATGGTCTCCACATATTACTTACCAGCCACTGGAAACTAAAACCAAGTAATGCTACGATAAAAAATAATCCCCACAGCAAAGGTACTAATATTAATGAAGTCCAAAAAATCCTCGCTTCTCTTTCATTTACTCTGTTCTGATTTTGACCCTGAAAAAGGGTTCCATATATTTACAATAAAAAAATTCAACATAACTAGTATAGCATATAAATTAAATGTAATTATCACAAAATTATGAAAAAACTTGCAACCTTTCTAGACTCAAAAACCCAATGTGACTGGCCTTCATCATCGACATAATTCCACCACCTTAGTCCAACCATTAATCTTCCAGTTACATTTTTAACAGTCCAAAATCTATTGATAGCAATAATACTACTACAACAAATGTAGTAATGTAGCTATTGCTAAACCATCGACAAAATAAATATGATATAATTGCTGTACCACGAAAGAGTAAATGGCATAGGGTAACATATGGGTGACTAAAAATAAATACATTTTTACACATAACTAAATTTGTATAATAACAAGTAATTTACGTTAGGGCATCTTTATTAGCAGCTCTCGTTTCTTCCTCACCAAATGCAATTGTATCATCATCCAAAAGGGGTGCCTACACATTAACATATCATAATAAACTTATATGTAACTTATGAATTAAAGAACTTACTGAAGCTGAAGTCATTTTATCAATTATTTATAATGCAAAAATACAATTGCAGTTATGTTATTTTACATTTGACAAGCTTAGGTTAAATAACTCGTCTCTGAATATAACCATATAAACCATTAATCAAATATAAACCTACGTCATCTGACGTTTGTTTATCATTTTCTAGGAATAAATTTATTTTAACAGCTGGTATTCTGAAAAGCGTCAACAACAAGAAAAATAATAGCAGTTAGCATCCCTTCGTGGAATTTATATTTTTTAGGCGATTAAGTTGGTAGCTGTGCTGTCATTTTGCCGCTATTGTTTATACATTCGGATGAGATTTATCGAGATCTTTTACATTTTAAGAAGTTTTTGAAGCAAATTAGATAGGTGTATAATGGAAGAGCAAAGTAAGAACTTCTTTATGTGATTATTTGCTTTTTTTGAATTGCTATAAATCTATTCCAGAATTATTGAAACGCAAGAAGAGGGCTTCAACTGAAAATGATAAAATGTCTTTAATAACAGCCTGCATAAAATTGGCCGAATATTATTTTACAACAAACAAATATGATTTGGCTATTGCCGAATATGTTAAAGTGGGAATGTTATATAAAGCATTAAACAAGCCAATCGATTATGCTCAGTGTAACCGTATGATTGGAGAAGCTTATTCTCATTTAAAACAATATAATAAGGCATTGAAACATCAAAACATACATTTAAAAATTGCCATTGAAGAAGCAAATAAATTAGAAGAGCAAAGAGCTCATGCAACATTAGGGCATACTTATTTAACAAGATATGAAGATGTACAAAATATAGAAGATTTAGGTTTAGCAGAAAAGTGTTTTAAGAAAAGTTTAGCTATATGTGAGAGGTAAATTAAATTTGTATTTTTAGGATCTAAAAAAATTTGGTAGTCATTATTATTAATGTAACAGACGCTTAGTGATATTTTTAGTTATAGAAATAAGAAGCATGAGTTAAGGGGGGTTTACAGACGATACAATCGGTTATACAAACGTAGTTGATTCGATGGTTTAAAGCGGCCTACAGATGAAAGGATTGACTGTACAATCTATTGTAACATCGTAGTTCGTTCGACGCTTTACATGTGGAGGAAAAACAGTAACTGACTTGTCTTTATGTTTTTATTTCCAACTTGTGGTACAACAAGTCGTACAACCGATCGTTTCATCTGTGGGCCGCTATATGGATGGATTATATAGCAACACTGTTAACTTTTTTGTTGACGTTTCTATGGTAAGAACATTTACCCCTGCGTATAATTGGTCAATATTTTAGACCCTAACCTGCAGGATTACCTTATTCATGTATTGCAACATGAATTTTTGGTCTGAAGTTATTGATTTTATTCGTTATGTGCTGGGCGTTAAGAAACAAATTTACACACCTTGCTAGGTCATAGTAGAGAAAACAAAAAAAAAGCTAATACAAAACATTCAATTCTCAATTGTTTTTGAAATATGATCGAATAGAGTAACTTGTACATGTAAGTCAGTCATGCAGTCATCTGTGTGTCAGTAGCATAATCCAGTCAATTTTTCAATTTCCTCTGCTACGTTGTAGTAGTTCTTGCGAACAGTTTCTAACTCACTTTGTACCTGACTATCTTGAAACACTTTCTGGCTTTTCTTTATCGCTTCAGCAAGTCTCGGATGAAATTGTAAATTGTAATCATTAAAATGTTCCCCAGGCATAGTAATCGGCTGTGGTGCTTCAGTCACTTTAGGACACAGTTCGTAATTTTTTTTATATGTTTTGGAGACTTTAAAAACACCGCCTTCGTATTCTAAATTTAGCTTGCTCGCTATTACGTTTTCTAGTTTCTTCGAAACATGCCGTTTCAAACGTACCTCACTGCGACATTTTCTAAGTATGTGTGTATTAATAAGCACTCACAACGACCAGTGGAATAAAACTGAACAAGTGTGCTTTGATATGGGCGCTCGAGTTTCCCTGCCATGCGCTTCGCCCCATTACGTTGTTCTCCGTACTGCATTGAAACTTTCCTCTGTTTGCCGACTCTATATATTACATTTATTTATTTTCGTTTTTTTCTTCTCGACTGTCACCCAGCCAAGTGGATAAAGTTTTTTCTTAACATTCTGTATATCAGAGATGTAATAATGGTTCATCATATGCCCCAGTACAAGCAAAATTTGCTAGCTAGAGTGCTACCAATCCTTTGAAAAAGGAGGAGTAAAATTATAATGATTACTGTATACAAGGTGTCCAGTTTAAAATGTACATGGAGATATTGGAAACCGTTGGAGATACAACGTCGGTTAAATGGGAGAAAAGTTGCGTATTCATTTGTCCATGAATAATCCGACATCAGATTTTGAAATTTTTGTTTCATTAGGCAGATACAGGGTGAAGAAGAAAAAAAATGCATTTTTGAAAATCTCATATTTTGTTTCGTAAAAGAGATAAATTTACAGAAGTCGCAGAGCTAGGGATAACAAGTTAATAATAAATGTTCATGCTCAGTTTATGTAATTGCTTTGTCTTTTAACACACATCCTTTACTATTACTTCACTATGATTGATAGATGCTAGAAAAAAATTGGAAAGCTTTGTGAACACTTCTCAATAATTTGTTTTCTATAGCATAGTAGTGAAAAAACTCAATTTCTTATTAAAATTACTTGATCTATAAGTATAATACAGATATATTTGTTTAGATTAAATGGAATAAATCAAAGGGAACACATGGACATGACTGCAAGGTTATTTGCAAATTTAGCAGTAGTAGACGAATGTTTGGCAAACTATGATAAGGCAATACAACTAGTACAAAAGTGCATTGATATTTGCAAAGCGCACGATATTTTTGAACAACTAGAAAGAGGATATGCAATTTTGGGATCAATATATAACAAGAAGGGAGATTACAAGAATGCCATAGCTCAGTATAATTTAGCCATTGAAGTAGCAAGTATGTGTAACATGACTTTATAATTTGATGTAATTATTTTTTTGTTTATATAGGTCGACTTCAAGATAAAGAAAATTTAATTTCTGCAGTCTTACTTGCAAAAGGTGATATCTTTATTAAATTGTCAGATTTCTCCAATGCAAAGAACATTTTACTTAAAGCTTATAAATTGAAAAGCAAGAATCATGACGATCATATAGAGGATTTAGAACATACATTAAAAATTGGTAAGTGTAAAAATTTAATAACAATTTAGTTTGATTTTGAAAATCTTTATAAATTGGATTTACATTTATAAGGCCATTAATAACTGCGATTGATTATTTTTTAATAATTCTACCTTACTCATTTTCCATCACATTGCACTATGTTAATTTGGATAAATGCATTGTTTTTTTTAATGGTCGTTTGTGAAAATAAATTTTATTTGCATATTTCGCTATAGTTGCAGTAAAGACAACTTTCAAGTACTTATCCCCCAAATAAGGAAATTTCTATAAGCTTTAGGGATATTGTAAACGTGTTTACTTTAAAATTAACATTTTATCATTAATTTCAGTGAACTTGTCCGTTCTTCTTGTTCCAAACAGCTTAATTCTGTCTCTCTACTTTATCGCATTTCTAATGTATTTGTACATAGAAGCAAATCAAGTAAATATCTCCTGTACGAGTATATAGTTACTCCCTCAAACCTGAAATTTTATGTGCTCTTGTTTTGCATTACTACATTGTGTAGTATATTTTATTTGGAGTTTGTTATTTGTAAAATTAGGAGGAATTTATAATAGTATTGTCATGTAGATATTATTACCATAATTGTTATCTATTGTGTCACTAAGTTAACGTTTTGTATATTGAGGCACCTACCTTCGTACAAACTGTTATACTTACAGGAAATGTTACAAAATACTTCATACTATTGATCGATTGTTTAATTAATATCAAAGCATGGCAGTCTTTAGTTATCCCTAATACTGCGGATCGTTGGGGCTATTGCGTTATTGCTGCTTTGATTTCGTTTTACTCAAACAGGTTAGTTCCCTCGATCAGATTTAAAAGCTTATTTGGTAAATATTTCTCCAATGGTAAATCAAATGCACTTTGCATAGCAATCCTACGTTGACTTAGTGCTACGCATTCGAAGATGATATGAGAGGCTGTTTCTTTCTCCCCATTACAGAGTCTGCATAAGGGTTCATCTTTATAGTTCCTATCTTGTGCTGGTGATATCTTAGACAGCCATGTTCTGTTAATAGACATGTTACTGCCCTATACTGAGGCCTCGTTAATACAAGTAAGTCAGGAGTTAGTCGTTGTGATGGTCGTTTCATCATCCCTTTGCTGTGTCTTTGTCCAGCTACATGGTTCCAATTTAATTGGTGCTATTTTCTGATCTGTTAGAGCCGTTAAGGCTGCCTGACTGTCAGAGAGAATACAGATCGCCTTCCCTATCGGTTGGCGCACAGACTTTTTGTTTCAAATACCGTGGTGTATCGCCCAAGGGGTTCATATGCGCCTCACGCTTTTGTGTTCTGTTTGTATTTATACTTATCGGGATATCCGATAGATGACGATAGCACTTACACACGAGATCTCTGTAATCGCTCGCTGTAGAGCGTCCGAGATCTGCCCTGTTGATGTTCGGTCATCGCCCGATAGAGGTAATGGTGTTTATCTTCTGAGTTTCTATCGAGTAATTTCCGGATATAACGGGTATGGGGGAATTCGTTTGTTGGTTCAAATCTTGTATCGCACACTGAGGAGAACAAATAAGTTCGAAACACGTGTCTGTGTGTCAGGATTGAACAGCAAACGTTCCCTTTATGCACTTTGTGTACAACGTGTGGTTATCGTCAAACTGTTGCTTTGAATTAGGTTTACCTTTTTTATTGCAACACGCTGATGTAGTTTCACCCAATCCCTGGCAGAGGGATGTATGCGCCTCACGCTTTTGTGTTCTTTTTGGGTTCATATATCTTGTAACGCTGGTTTTCTTCATAGACACCAACGCCGGAATTAATACTCGCTCTTGACCTATCTGTGTACTAGTTTTGGGTTTTCGATTTTCTCCCTTCATCATTTTTCCACTCATCCCAATTCAAGAAAACTTTGAAGGGTTTATCGCAGGAAATCCTGGTGAATGCTATGTCACTGCCCATATCGAAGATTGGGTTTGTTACTGTTGTTTCTATTGTGGTATAGCCCAATTCATAGTGGATTCGTCAGTTGTTAGTACACTGGAACCTCGTTTCTATCCGCGGGAAACGTAAACATCCACTTATATCCTCTCAAGAGGATTATTAACACCCTTATACATTTGTCGGTTATTTTTTTCAAATGCACCTTCCAATTTAGTTTAGAATCCACGGTCACTTCTATTAACTTAGCCTTCTGACTAATCTGTATACTTCATTGTATAGAGTCGGTGCTCTCAGGCCATCCAATCTCCTCCTGTTGATGAAGTGTACAAGTGCAATTTTTCGGGGTTTACTCCAACGTTCTCCTTTTTGCACCACTCTTCTACTATCTTCAATGCTCTTTGCATAAGTTCTGAGATTATGCTAGTGCTCCTACCAATGGTGAGTATCACCATATCATCAGCATATCCCTGTGTGTAGTAGCCTACACTGTTGTTTAACAGAACAAGCAGTTCGTCAATTACCATGTCCCACAGTGGAGGAGATAGTACACCTTCCCGTGGGCATCCTTTGGAAACTTACACCTGCATCTTGTCTCCCATTCTTCATACCATACTTCGACTATACATTTCTTATATCTTGTCTGTATTTTTAAATATATATATTACATATATATTTTTAAACAGTTGCAGTTATGTCATACACAGAAGACCGTTTACTTACTATTAGTAACGATGATTATGAAACTAAAAAACAATTATATGAAAAAATGGGAGACGGTGCGTCAAGTTTAAAAGTTTTTGCAAAAGCTATTGACTATTATAAAAAAATGTTACAAGCTGCAATAGACAATAAAGAACCAGAGATAAACTTGGGATCATGTTATTTTAGTCTAGCTCAAACTTATTACGATGATGAGCAATATGCTAATGCACTAGAATTTTTCCAAAAATATTATCGAGTCTGTAAAAATAATTTAAAGGAAGGCACAAGTACGCTTATAAGTATTGCGGAAGTAATGGATACCCTCGGAAAGAATAGTGATGATGTAGAAAAAATTTATGAACAAGCTATTGCACTCTGTAAAGAAGCTAGTGATAATCACTTAGAAGGAAAAACGATCTCAAAATATATGAGGTATTTGCAAAAGTATAATTTAGATTCAAAAGCCGAACAACTACAAGAAGAATTAAATAAACTCGCATATTATGTTCCTTCAGATACTGAGAGCGATGGAACTGAAATACAAACTACCTCAAACATAGGTGAAGACATAAACATCGATGATATTACCGGTAAGTTATCTTTCTTCAATTTCTTCTTTTCTTCTAATTTGAGAGGTAAATAAAATTTTAATTCAGATGGTACTGATGACGAAAACGAATTGCCAAGAACCAGAGCGACTAGAAAAAGGAATAAAACTATAACAATGAAAAAAAAAATGCTAAAGGTGAAACCCAGTTGCATACAGCTTGCATAAATGGCAATTATGATGTCGTTAAGCAGTTGATTGAAAGAGGACACTTAATAAATGTTCGAGATAATTGCGGATGGCTTCCATTACATGAAGCTTGTAACCATGGACATCTAGATATTGTAAAACTTTTAGTGGAAAAAGGTGCCGCAGTAAATGATCGAGGCGGAATTAAATGTGATGGTAAGTTCGTAATAAATTGCATAAAAATAAATTAATGCAATTAAGAATTATTAGTTCGTATTTTGAATTCTTCCTCTTGGGTTTAACGACTGACCACAATATTTTAATCGAGGAGGTGAGTCATACCTTTTCATTCCGGTTACTATGATAGAAAGAAAAATAATCAGCTATTTCTATGTGATCTGCTATATTCCATTTCCTTTTAAATAACTTGATTTGACAGCTAAGATTTTCAATAGTTGATAAAGAAGTCGAGCCTCTCCTCAGTTAAAATTTATAAATACTTTGAATGTTATGCTGAGAGGAGGATGAAATAATTTTTTTTCGTGAATATAGTGCCAATTTTCGTTTTTAATTTAGAGACTTGTAATTAACTTATCTGTAATTATTATTTTTGTCTAATATTAACAAGATAAAAGGTGTCTCTTGTCTTACAGCATACAGCGCATTGATAGTCAAGTATATAATTCAGAATTCAAATCTATATTAAATGAATTGAGAAACGTATTGAATGTATTAAATTATTTCATTTGCGAACATATACATACATATACACTATTTAGATCAGAAACAAATTGAACGCATACGTTTCTTTTTATAAATAAACCTTTATTATAGTTTTAAAATCAAAATAATTATTTTTTATGTGTGCTTGATATGTATTTGTTTGATATAGGTGTGACGCCTTTACATGATGCAGCAGTTAACGGACATTTAGAAATAGTAGAATATTTAATGGATAATGGCGCATCTCTAATTTCAAAAAAAGATAACGGCGAAACACCTCTTCATTGTTTACAAAGTTGGAGACAAAATGTACAGAATACGACAGCAGCCACGCAAACACATTACGAATTAATAAGTCGTCGTATGTTAGAAGCATTAGAGAGATCCGGACATGCTTGCGATATTGTCTTGGAAGATGATGCATATAACGCGGCTTTGGTATCAGAATCAGATCATTTACTTGCGAATAAGAAAAATAAGAGAATTGCCTATACCTTAAGTAGTAGTGATGACGAATTAATGGAAATTGATAAGGTATCCAGTGACGAATCAGCAAGCGACGCAGAAAGTATTCATTCAGGAAGCAAAGCCACTGAACAATATCAAGAAGTAATGAAAAGTTTACGATACCGCAGTTCTAATGAAAAAAGTGACAACAGCATACAACAAAGATTGACAAAACGCTCTGCTTTATTAGATCCAGATGAAGTTGGAGATGATTGGTTAGACGACGATTTAGGGCGAATGAAAAAACGAAAAACTTTCAATACATTCACTTCAACCTCTGGGATTAGGAATACTAATCAAGTTTCCGCAACCAAAGAACAGACAAAATTGTACAGTCCACCTAGGCAACCGAGAAACTTTAATGTTGTTGATTTTAAGGAAAATCATGAACCTTCTACGATAAGAAATAAGAAAAAAAGTGGCAGTCATCTTTAATTAACGCCGGCTTTACTGCAGAACGAAGTACTAGCCCGTTACACTGTAACCAAATCCAAAGCCAACGTAATCAATTACAAAAATCAAAGCATCACCAAACAAAACTAAACACTTTCTGTGATGAAGAAAAAATGGTCGAAGCAGATTCCACAACTTCACCTGTAACTCAGAAACGAAGGCTAGAAACGCAAAGTAGTAACGTATCAATTCGAAGTGGGATGGATGAGATAATCCTATATGTTGATGTCAGGATAAATGAGAAGTTGTACAGAGTTCCAGTCCCTTATGCTAGTAAGAATACATTAACAATTAAATGGCTAGCTGATGAAGCTGCTAAAAGATTTTGCAGGTAATAATCCTAGATTAAAAGCACGTTTTTAGTTTAATTTGAAACTAACAGCGTAGAATTTATAGGTTAATTAAAAAAATAGTATTTTTATTATTTTCGTGTGTCTTAATGAATAATATTGTTTGCATTTGTCTAGAAAGGAATATATGAAACCTGTTCTTGAATTAGAAACTAAAAATGGAGCAGTTTTAGCTGAGGACGATAAGGTAGGCATGTTGTTTCCGTTGGGTGTCACGTTAGCGGAAGAATTAAATGCGACAATTGTCAAATGGAATGTACCACCTCTAATACAAAGATATAAAAGAAGCTTGCATAGCAATGAATGCTGGTATGTATATTACATTTGATGATTTTCTATTAGAGAATGACTTAGTGAACAATAATGCGTAGAGCGGTGCAGATTGTAAAGCAAATACAAATTATCTCGTTTAAATGTGAGTTAAACATTAAAGTACAGTAAATCTCCAGTTATCTGAGTTATCGGTAATCGGTAGAATTCTCCGTAAATAAAGAATTAAAGCCATCTTTAAATAAAATCTGCCGAATTCTTCCATTGACCACGGACACTTGCCGTGCTCTCTCCCATAAAGAGATTTATAAACTGTCCTGTTATGACCCGGAAGCCCTCATAAATGAAACTCGGACAGTAAAACCCTTCGATCTCATGTCCGCCTGTCATATTTATCAACCGCAATACTGTCGATTTTTTCATAACAAAAAAGTGACCATGAACGGATAATTTTGTTTCGCATCTATATAACATTGTAGTATGTTTGTATTTGCATTTGGTGTATCGTTGGTGACATCTTTTAACTTTGAAATAGTTTTTTTTTTATTTATTCATACAATGCTTTGAAAAATACTATGTATTTCAATTCAAAATTTGTTGTAGGTGAAAATGCTATTTTATCACAGTTACTATCCGAGGCATCAATAGTTTTGAATATATCCAACTATAACTTTGGACGTAAAATTATGAAACCGTTTTGTAAAGCGTTAAATCGACAAACGAATTTGCATCACTTGGATTTGTCTGGAAATTTCATATCGGACGAGTGTATGGAGTTGTTGTGTTTGTCATTCGCATCTTTGGAAAATCTTACTACATTGAATTTAAGTATGAACTTAATAACCAGCGATAGTCTACATCACATAGCAAATATTTTTTCAAATCAGCTTGATAAAAGTATATTGGAGAATCTAAATTATTTAGATTTAAGTTTTAATCCACTGGGAAACGAAAGTTTGAGACATTTATCAATAATTACAAGACATCTAAAACTGCGTGTTTTAAAATTGGTAGATGTAGACTTTACATCTGAAATTTTTGATGATTTCTCTAACAGAAACGTTGAACTATATCTGGATTATTTAGAAGAATTAGACATAAGTGAAAATAGAATGGATAAAGATGATCTTTTGAAGTTTATTTTGTGGACAAGACCTGCAAATCTCCATATATTGAATATAGCTAACAACAATGTTACAGAAAATGGTTTATTAGTAGAAATAGTTAGAATATTTGAAGCTAATAGTACACAATTTTGGAAATTGAAATATTTAAATTTTTCCAGATGTAAAGTTACAGATGTCGAAGTTTACGAACTACTAAGGTAAGTTCATATCGCTACGTAATAATTATTCAAATGAATCAAAATTCTTTTAATATTTATCCTCACTACTCAATTTATAGATATTCACTTGTCAATTAGTTATATCGAATATAAATCCATTATAATTAGATGAGAAATATAGTTTGGTACATTTTTATTAATTTATGAGAGAAAACTTGAGTTTGCTGTCACATGTAATTTATTGCTATAGTTGTACGTGGTGTAACGTGATAGTAGAAAATCTTAGAGTTCTTGTAATTTCGTTGTAATAAAAACGAAGTTGTACAACTGGTTTCTTTAACAGACATAACCATTTACCAGTTTCGGAAGAAATACGTAAAATGATAAGAAAAGAATATCTTGAAATTACAGAAATGATTAAGCCAGTAAC
The DNA here is from genome assembly GCA_023690525.1 of Holotrichia oblita. Taxonomy (NCBI): domain Eukaryota; kingdom Metazoa; phylum Arthropoda; class Insecta; order Coleoptera; family Scarabaeidae; genus Holotrichia; species Holotrichia oblita. The sequence goes on along the minus strand of CM043015.1, from coordinate 171,934,897 downwards.
GGTCGATTGCAAAGATTTAAGAAAAGATATGGTATTCATCTCCTTAAAATTGTCGGTGAAAAGCTGTGCTTCATGTAAATAAAAAAAAACGATACATTTTTTTTTATAATTATGGAATACCAAACGTTAGTCCATGAACCCATGAACCTATTAATTATTATTAAAGAAAAATAATTACCATTGGTATCATGTACAAAAAGTAAAAGATATATTACCTGGAGATCATTATAACAGAGTTAAGTTTTGTTTGGATATAATTGAGCAACGTGGTGTGGATAAAAATTTACCTGCTTAGTGCTTTCTTTTATAGCTATAGTCTCTTAGTAATTGATATTATATAATGATAAATTATTTTTAGATTATTATCAGGAGCAGAACATCTTGAAACACTAAATCTGTCATACAACGAAAATTTGAGTTCTATATCATTGAGGCGACTATTTAATCACGAATATCCAATAAAAAACCTTCACTTAGAGGGCTGTTTAGACATATTAAAATATTTCGAAGGTTCAAAGGAAGATAGCTGGAAATTAACAGAGAAAAGTAGTATCAAGAAGCTACGGCTCTCAATAGATAATAAAGAAGATACTGTAAAATATAATGCAATCATAAATATGTGGAAAGAACGACATTATGATCGAAGCCATATTGTTAGTAACAAATATTACGTAGAATTATCGGCAAAATAAAATGTACATGTTTTTAATTTTAAGAGTTGTTATATAGATTTTTGAAAACATTTTTTTAATAAACAGTTTTAACTTATTTTTAAATAGAAGATTTTGACTATTACATATCACGCAATACTAATTCATGATATCTAATAATGGGTAGAAAAGAATTGTTCAATAAATACGTTGTTTCGATGCTTAATTGTGATTTAAGTGAATTGGTGGAAACTTTACTGAGTTACAGGTCTAAGTGATCCAGGAGGAAGGTATGGTTATACCTTACACTAAATGTGCCTTAGTTAAATTGTTGAGCAGTGCGGAGCTCGAGGTACAAGTGAATGGTACTTTTGGATATAGCGTCATCAAGAGAGCTGACCACTAAATGCTAGAGTAGAAATGAAAAGCGTGTAGAGCGGCAATAGCCAAACGCCACGATTTGCGGTGTTACAAAAACAAAACTATATAGTTGTATGTAAATTAAGGCAGCAATTAAAAAAAATGTGTACATTACACAAGATGTTCCGAATAAAGCGTACATTATGAGCTGTTTTAATCGAATAGCCTAGGGTTTCAAAATTTACAGTTACCGTAGATGTTAGTCCAAATAAATAATAGTTTTTTTTCCAGTGGCGGCTGGTATTAAAGGGCACAAGGGCACGTGCCCGCCCAGTCACCAAGATAAGCGCAGAAAGAAATTTGCATGTAATTCAGTGCATTATTTTATTTTTACGTATTTTTATAACCATTGTATCAAAGTTTCTTTCTGCGCTAGACACTAGCGCATATGCCAATGCTATAACTGTGTTCCGGGGCACTATTTCAGATGTACCTATTTCTAGTATGAACAGGCGGGCTCCGTTTTTCTTCGCCATATGCGCTCATACCATCGGTTTAGGGCATAAATCCTCGACTCCCCAGTTAACGTCATAGATAACAAAGGTATAGATAGGAAAAAATCCTTATATATATCGCCGTGCATTATAGTGCTAATGCGCTGGAGTCAAGAACTATTAAACAGGCGGCAAATTAAGATCTTAATCGGTATATAGCATATTTAATATTATAAAATATTTCGCATGTATCATAGAAAAAGGCGTATAAATTATTTGTAGAGCTTAGTTAATACGCCTTTTCCTACAAAGCTCTTGATTTATTTCGCTTTTGGTTTTTTTGGCCGAGTGGACATAATGCTGATGCATTAGCAAAAACATTGCTAAATGAATTCCAAACTAATTCAAAAGAACATTTCCACGTGCACATTATACGAGTATCCACTGTTACGCGCATCAATTTAATTTAATTATTAAACGAGCGGCACTGCAATAAAAATGTAAAAACTTTCTTTGCAAATTTGCAGTCATTTTCAAGCTTTTTCTCGATCGCCAAAACGAACGTTAATTCTTGATGAACGCTCGATACACGCTCGATTTTCAAAAGTCGAACTGTGAGCACATTATTTGAACACCAGAATTCTTCCAAAGAATGTTTAGACAAAATTATTGACGAAGTTGGGATAGATTCAGTTACTATTAGTGAAGCAAGTGGTTTACTGAAACATTTGAATTGGGCGGAATTTCTCTACCGGGTGAAAATATTTCATTTCACCATGACATATGTTGAAATATTATTTAATCAGACTCAAATGCGCGGGATTGACAATGCTCAACTGCAAAAGGCAATTGAACAATTCCAACAGCAAATTATTCACATTAGGAATTTAAGAAATTCTAAAGACAATCAAGAATGCAATAATGAAAAACCTCCAAGGAAAAGACAAGAAATGACAGCTGGAGATAACAGTTATTATTGCAAAGGAAGTATGTGACACTGTTTTAAGCAAATTAGCGACCGATTTGATTTTAGGTGATCACTTAAGAGTCCGCTATACCAGCTGATCAACTTTTCTAAGACAGAGACAATAAAGTTCTATAAGGATAAAAGATAATCGGAAGTATTTTGCACGACATACGTTTTAGCAACGTTCTCTTTTACTTAATATCGTGCGGTAGTAACGTACGTCTAGATTAAAATGTTATGTTAGTATTTAAAGTTGTCTATCTGCAAGTTTATTTGTAGGTAAAGTAGATCTGGCAACTATGTACTAATTTTATATAGTATCCTAATAAGTGCATGTTATTTCATAATTATTTTTGTATGTGTAATGAATTTAGTCGAAGTCTGAAATCGTAAAATACTCATTATGAAATTAAATAAAAGTACATCTGTCAAACTTCATAAAGAAATCTTTACAACAACATAACTTATTATGTTTTAATATCTGTAATTATTTGTAATATCAAATACACACCCGGTGTCTTGCCTTTGTTATGCTCGATATACTGCTTATTGCTTATAAAAAAACATCCAACGGTTGAAACTACACAAGGTCGGCAAAGTTTTGAATTTTTAGTACCAAAAATGTAACGTTTTACTATTATTCTGCTGTAAGCAGTAAATTATTATAATTTTGAACGTTTACTCCAAATTATCTGTCTAATAAATTAAATAACTGAAGAAATATGTTAATTTCATTACATTACAAAAAAAAAATCGAATTTTCATTTGCGATTTAAAGATGTTGCTTTGAATAAATGAAATACTCCACTATGATCCACCAATGTTAACACACATTATTTATATCTATTTCAGTAGAGTAGCAAAAAATATTCTAGAAAAAACTGAAATGTTGAGAAAAAAATGTATACAATAACTATCATATATATTTGTATACATATTCACGTTAATCCTGTTACTTAGGGAATAGACATAAAATAAGAAAGCAAGACAATTTGGAAATTACTATATTGTGAAATACAGAAAGAAACATATATATCAGAAAATATATCATAATTAAATGGAAAAGCAACTACAAGTACGCTTTCGAATCAACAAAGTTGCATTGTAATAATACTAATTTTCTTTTACCTGCCCATTCACGGTAACTGTTATCTCCTCACCTCTATATGCTATATTCAAGACATTTAGTTTATATAAAATAAACAATTAATAATTAATGATTTGTGTACAAAATATAAACGATTATCTTTTTTATATTCCTGACGTTTCAAAATTGCCACTTAAATATTTCATAATTTTTATTGGATATACTATTATTGCCAACTGAAAATCCTTAGGGAAATGTCAAAGCACTCGTAAACATAACCTAGAAATAGCACTTTTTAGATCATTTTTAGGTATCTTAGACTGATCTCCGCAAAAAAGGGGCACCGTGTTGAACTCAGTAAAACATCTACTTTCCATTAAATTACATATGAATAAGTACTCAATTCGGTGGTCTACATACGGAAGTCTGAAGAATACAAGCTTGTGTAATGCTTATACTTTTATCATTTTAACCTAACCAGTTCTAGTGGAATAGTAAATAAAATTATTGTCGCTAACAGTACGTATTTAAAATAATTTTAATTAAAAACGGCAACGGCAATAAGTTCAACAACTTGTATTCCCTGATTTGAATCCAACAAAGATACTTCCATTACTACACAAGACACTATAGGTATACATCTGCATCAATCCGCATACAAACGTGGTGTAAATATGGATCGTATGCGATTTCCAATTTTTATATATTATTTGATTATTATTGACAATTCATCGTTGCGGTATCTAAGCCACTCAGTAAACACTGACTTGCGGTGTTGCCATGTAAATCAGTACTTCATTTTCATATATTTTTCCGGCAGAGTCCGCCACATTATGGGTGCTGTTACAGTGACTTGATTACATTACAGTGACGACACGATACTCTTCGCCGTCATATTGTGTCGAAAATTGTATAGCGGTAAATGCAAGTAATGCATAAAATATTAATAATATTAAATACATAATTTAAAAAACGAAAGCCTATAATTGATAATAAATATCTAACTATTCAATATATTCATTATATTAGAATATTTTCGCAAAAGAAACAACCCAATAAACATTTTTCAAATTTCGCGCATAAAATACAAATTTAGCAAATAAACATATTTTAGGAAAAATTAGAACGAAATTTAAAATTATAATGTATGTAGATAATAATTTGTTAATACCACAAAGAAATACAATTAATATAATAATTTATTATGGCATTTACGGGGTTTTGTGATGTTCTTACGACTGCCAACTAAAACAGTTGCCAAATATAAAAAAAATGTTTGCGGGAAAGTGTTTAACTTCTTTGTGTCATATATATTAAAATTCATATAATATAAATAAACAAATTGTAGAATTTTATTTATTAAATAAAACAACCAACAGAAAATATATATTCTACATTTTTAAAATATAATTACATGTAAACATAAATATGTAGGTATGTAAGTGAGTTATATAACAAAACCAATTCTAATAACTATAAATATGTAATTATAACAAAAACAAAATTCAACACGTTTGATTTTTTGAAAATTACAGCTGATTTATTTAAAAGACAAAATAGAATAGCGAATTTACACAAAATTTTATTATTTACTTCAAATAGTAAATAAAATTAGAAAAGTTAAAAAACAGCTTAATGTATAGCAGCTGATTTGCTGGCAAATACATTTGTAATCTTTTTTAATTGTTTTTGTCCTTTAATTTTTAACATAAAATTTATAAATCTTACAAATATTTTTTTGGACATATTATGACAATTTAAAATATGTTTTGTATTAATTACTTGGAATTCATTAATATAAAATTTCAAAAGATCTACATTTTGATTTATTACGTAATCATAATTTTTACGAAATATTTTTTCCATGTGTAGAAATACTTCAAAAGTATTCTGCCCTGCTTAGTTAAAGAGTCCCATCTACGAAATTTGAGATTTTTTGTTAAAACGTTTACAGTACCGCCTGCAATGGCTTCTAACAGTTCTACTTAGTTAAAATGTCCTATCTGTGCGGATAACGGACACAAACGCTTAATAAATTTGTCCTAAATGCGAATGACTTCGGTTTTGCTTATGCAAAAAGTCCTTTTTTACATATGCTTAGTCAAGGTGTCCTATCTACAGTAATTTTCTCATTTAGGACACATCGTCCAAGTGTGGATATGGTAAATGAAGAATAGATGCTTAGTCTAATAAACCTATGTTGAAATTGCTTAAATAAAAAGTCCGATCTGAAATAATTCAGCTATATAGGACAATTTAACTAGTTTAAGGCTAATTTTATCAAACGTCCGATCTTAAATAATTCATTTAATACGACACCTGTGTTAGTACAGTGCTGTATACTTACACCCTAACCTCAAAATAATATATAGTAGCGGCGTAGCATGTTGCGTTGAGACTATGAAAATCTAGGTTTGGTGAATAAAAAACGTAGTTACATCGTTTTTCTTTACTTATATCGTTGTAGTGTGTGAAAGGTTTTACTATTCCAGGTAAGATTTGTTTATTTAAAGTTAGAGACTGGAAAATACTGGGTGATAAATGAATTTGTTTATAGAATGAGTGGATGTAGTAAAAGGTCACATTTTCTAGTGACTTTGGCGTTAAATAAACAGCTAAAACATAAAATATGCACTCAATATATGAATAAACGTAAAAGATCATACAGTGATATGCAGCCGGATGGCGATTATGTACCGGATAATGAAGCAGAGTCATCAGATTCCGATTGACAAACCAACTGATGATAGCTTAAATAATGAATTAATACACTCTGCTGACGCAGAAGTAAACCCCTTATCTAAATCTCCGAATGAGAAATTAAGTATTAGAAATTTCATCAATGAGACTCTGGAGGAACTTCTTGAAACTAGCATTGCGTTGGCGCAAAGAAAAACATACAAAGAAAGGAACAATTCGTAAGCGTAAACTATACGACGTTCCATTATCTGAAAGAAAAAAACAAAGATTATCCAGAATGATAGCGGATCACACAATTAAAAATCCCTGTCATAAATCATGTCATTTACAATGTCCATCCCGTATTTCAGTAGAAAGACAGAAAGATATAAATCAACAATTCTGGGCGTTAAATCGAGAAGCTCGTAATACTTTTATTATACATCACATGAAGCGTTTTAATAAAAAAAGAAACACTGTAGGTCTAACTTCTACCCGCAAAAATACTTTTAAATATTATTTGAAGGATAATGAAGGTCAAGATATCAACGTATGCAAAATATTTTTTCTTGCAACTCTGGGGTATCCACCAGAAAACGACAGGATCCTCAAAACACTACGAAAAAATGAACTGGGATCGGTGGCTCCAAAACCTGATCTAAGAGGACGTCATCCAAATAAAACAAAAATGGATGAATTTACAATTAGTGAACATATCCTATCGTTTAGACCAACAATATCCCACTATCGTCGAGAGCACGCTCCAAATCGATTATATTTACCTAGCGACATTTCAGTAGTTAAAATGTACAACGATTTTAAGGAAAAACATTCTAATTTTAAAATAAGTTACAATGTTTATCGCCTGCAGGTTAAAAAGTTAAATATTTCGTTTACAACACTGGGTTGTGAAGAGTGCTTTTCATGTGAAACATATGCACGTCATAAGATCGAAAGTAAACATGATGGCAGCAATTTGGATTGTGAAATATGTTCGACATGGAAATTTCATCATGAGAAGTATACGACATCACGAGAAGAATATCAGAAAGATGGCGCTATAGCAGATGCTGCTGAGGCAAATGAAGAGCTTTTTGTTTCTGCTGACCTTCAAAAGGTATAATTGCTAAAGTATTACTTGAATCGAATGACTTCTTACTTTTTGTGTGGATTTATTCTAGGTGATCATGCTTCCGCGTGCAGAGATGTTTAAAGAGGTGTTGTTTATTCCACGAATTGTGGCTTTCAATGAAAGTTTTGTACCTATTGGTAAAAATCGGTCAAATCTGAAACCACTGGCAGTGATTTGGCATGAAGCTGTGGCAGGACGTAAGAAAGAAGACATTATATCTGCCTTTTATGCTTTTCTTCTAAAAAATAGAGATAGGAAACAAGTTACAATTTGGTTAGACAACTGTTCTGCCCAGAACAAAAATTGGACACTTTTGAGTTTCTGTCTGCACATAGTAAATAGTCCAGAAGTACATTTAACAACATTGGTTTTAAAATATTTCGAGCCAGGACACACATTTATGTCAGCCGATCAGTTTCATCATCAGGTCGAAAAATCGTTAAAAAAAAAAAAAGCAAAAGTATATGATTTTAACGACTATGAACAATGCGTTCAAGTTGCGAATTCCGGTAAAGTTAGTGTGGTAACCATGAGTAAGGAACATTTTTTTGATTGGAAAGATTGTACTTCCAAGTCTAAACTCCAAAAATCTACTCCGCGAGCTTATCTTCAAGATATGGTTTTCATTTGTTTCACCAGAGGAAATTTTACTTTGAAATATAAAACCGCTTTCGCTGGAAACACTATAGAGCTGAACTGCTTATTAGCCAAACATTCCACAACTGGGATACTAAAGCCAAACTGCCGTACAAATAATCGTGGAGTCGCCGTAGATCGAAAAGAAACTCTATTACGCAAACTAAGACCAATTATCCCGGAAAATCGAATCCAATTTTGGGAGAATTTATCCACTTACAATTGCACTGATGACGTAAATCGCGAAACAGATTTGGCCGTTGATATGTCTTAATGGTTATACGAATTAAACAAGTTACAAGTTGCTAGATATTTTTATAAAAATGTGTTCTGTTTCTTAAATAAATATTTAGTATATTTATTTTTGTTTATTTTGCTTAGATAAACAGTCCTATCTGCAAAATCCTTTTTCTTGATAAACTTTCGTAGACCATTCGTATATCTGCTACTTCTAAAACGTGATCTAAAATCGTATACCAAAAATTACTATTACAGTTTAAATATTTTCAGCGGTCTAACATAAAACAGAAAAACTCGTTTTTCTCGAAACATGCAAATTTGCAGATAGGACCCTTTTAATAAGCAGGGCAGTATTGTAATTACAAAAAAATAAATTATTTTCTTTAAAACATTTAATTCGTGAATATTTTGCAAATTGAGATGGACATGCTGCTTTTGATCCTACTGAACTTAGACATTCTTTGCAAGTCTTTGAAGTACGATTTATACTTGTTATTAAATAACCACAAACGTTATATAATGAGTTCATTTCACTTATACAGAGTGGTGGAACATCTTCTACAATGGTAGTTGGTAAAACTACTGGATCATATATTTTCTTTTCAGAGCGTTTGATAACATTAAGAAAATCTGAAAGAAACTCCCGTTCATCTTTATGATAACTTCCTTTTGACACATTTTTCAAGTACTGAGACACACAAATAAGTTTTAAATTATTTTTAAATTGTAATGCTGTTGGTATAACTTGTTTAGCACGCACAACACTAAATAAGTTCTCCAAACAATCTTGAGTAAATCTTGATGTCAAAAGAAACTCGTAGTTCTTGGCATTCAAAAAATCATATTGTAAATCCAATATAGATTGTGTTGAAAGAAGCACTCCTGTTTGAGATGGTTTCCAAATGGACTTATATCCCACAGTCATAGTTGCAAATACTTTCATAAAATCTTCTAGGAATGTAATTGATTCTTCATATACATGTGTTTGCAACTTACTTAAAGCTAGGATTGGATGACGAGATGTCATAAGAGCAAACCACTTTTCAACAGTATCTATAAACCAAGCAGTGGTTAAATATTCTGGCTTGTCCAAAACTTCAGCTAAATATTTAAGAGCACTACTCACATCATGACTTACAACATGTGTTGATGCAGACACTTTCATTTTCCTGAAGTGAGAAGGCATCATATCTTCTTCACTTAGCTTTGGAGCCAGCTTAAAGCGCATATTTTCTTGATGTTTAATAAGATCATAAATGTGTTGTGATGATACAATGTTTGTCGGTAATTTGTTCTTATCTCTTATTTCATCAGAAATATGAATAGTTTTGTTTGTCATTAACATGTTTTTTATGTTTTTGAATAAATGTGGCACATCCGCAAGAATATATACTTTTCTATTGGAGTCAAATGGATGTATTATATAATTTGTGGTTCTACTGTACCGACCTGCTGTTACATTCCATTTTTTCCAAAGCGCTTTGTTTGAAGCACCCATGTCAGAAGTTATGCTAACAACATTTAAACCTAATTTCTCTGTTTCATAAATGATTTTAAATAAAATATCTTCATAAACAGCACCATTCACTGAATCGCTCGTGTAATAATACGCTACAACTTGTTTCCAACGCAAGGTAATTCCTCCCAGCATAATGACTAATGCATGTGTTGCATTACCTGTATGCTCAGGCAATGTGACATCTCCAATATATTTTTTACTGCTTACATCGTATAATTTTGATGGTGTTATTGCCATTTCATCCAGTACAATAACACAATCTTTACTATTCTGTTTTTTAAATAAATCAGCTTTAATTTTCAAAAATTCAAATACTTCATGCTGTATACCACTTTCAAATTTTAAATTCTGTATATGCCTTTGTAAAGTACGTATTGATGGCAATGGATAATTTTCTTGTAGCAATTCCTCGTACCCACTATTACCACAAGAAAAACGTAACTTTAAAGCTCTTTTACAGTTGGACATGACCACTTTATGGATCTTTTACTACGTTGTTTTATTGCAGATATTTGATCATTGTGAAAGACTGATTTTAATAACTTAGCATTTTCCTCGGCATCATTCTGTTCATTCATCTTTTTAACTTTGTTTTCTAAAACTTCAACTTTTCGTTTTAAGTTTCGAATTACATTTTTAAACTTCTGATTTCTTGTACGTAATTTCCGAAATTCTGTTCTATAACGATCCAATAATTCATGCGAAGCAATGTTATTACTTGTAGTAACTTCATATGCCAAGTCTACTTCATCGTCTGAACTGAAAATTAAAAAAGATATGTAACTATAAAAGTAACACGAAGCTAAAATATTATTTAAAACTAAAATATCTTTCCAGTTTATATTAATCTTACCTCCTTATAATTTCAGTTTCTTCTACAATAGATTGTGTGTTATGAGTTGGGTCAGTATGACATATTACCGGTAATTCTTCTTCCAATGCAGGGAAGATAATTTTTCTTTCGGCTGGTTGTTTTCTATGTACTACAGGTGTTTTGAAAGAATATAAAGTTGGAATTGCATTACATTTCAATTTTCTTGTGCCATCAACTCTCACTTTTTCCCACATATTTTCTTCAAAATGTGTTTCACATAATACACTATAATCAGTTGGTTGCCAATTATCACGACGCATTGTTGCAGCCCACGCTTTTCTCCTTTCCGGATCTTTCGAAAACGTTTCATGATAAATCCTTTTACTGAAGAATTGGAACAACCAACCGCAGCACAACCAGGCATTGTAATTTCTAAAATAAAGGTTATGTAATTAAATTCAAGTCGTTTTATACATTTTTCATATCAAATTCCAATTCAAATTATAATATTAATTCTAATGTCAACTAAAATGTCTAAAAATTTAGTAATTACTCATTTTTACCTTGATTATTCCGTTTAGATTACTTATTGAATTGACACTCAACACGTGCTTAAAATTAGAAATAGAAATATATACAAGAAGATAATAGTCTAGGACTAATAACTATAAATTACAATAATCGAAGATTATGTCAGTAGACAGAAACACTTTTTAGCTTGATTGAAACTTATAATAAGAAATATTCTTAATTTTCAAACCTGTACACATAAGAAGACTGTATAAAACTGATAAAATTTCGACACCAAATGGCGGACTTTCAATTAACCAATAGAAAATAAGACCACATGGTGTCGTCACTGTAATGTAATCAAGTCACTGTAGGTGCTGTAATTTTAATTTTTACTTCACGTTTTTCTCTTTTGTTTGTTTTTAAACTTCTCTCAAATTTGGCCAAGACATACAGAATTAATTAATAAATTTTTCTACAAAGCGTTTTTTTAGTTTTTCTGCAAATACCTCTTTCACTTTTTAATTATTGCATTATATCAAAAAATCGTTCTGTACCTCTATTTTATAAATGTTAATTAATGTATAAAAAAAATAAAATTAATTAAATTTCGTATTTCTTTCAAGTAATTTGTGAAATAAAATTGGTCAAAACTAGGCAACCTGCCACACGCCATAGCGGACTCTTAAGTGCAGCAAAATTATTTGATTCCCAAAATTTTGAAACTCATTTCCACAAAAACATTTTGATGAACCTGTGAAATCTTATGAAATCCTATGTTGGCCAGTGTAAAATTGAAAACTGAACTTTCAGCAATTTATGGGCGCGATGACATGTGTGATGTAGGTGGTGTTTTGCCACTTTTAGTGATCATAACAGACAACAACCTAAAAAAGGTTTAGACGGAAACATATAAACTGTTACACACATTATTTGCATAATGCCTATGTCGACAGCAGAATGTGAACGATGTTTTTCCACTCGGACGCATTAAAACTTTTCTGAGAAACACAATGTCAGGAGATCGACTGAACGCATTGGCGGTTCTATAAATAGAAATGAAGTTCATCCAGTCTATCCCGGATTTTGACAACAAAGTCATATAGCTACGTCTTTTTCAGCATGAAAAATGGTAGAATGGATTTTATGTACAAAAAGTAGGTAAGTTTATTTTTTGCGCCTACCCTCTTTCATAACTCGCGAGCCGCTACTGAGTTTTTCTATTTAAAATCCCAATTTTGTTGGCTCATAGTAATGAGGAAAAAAGATGGGGCGAACCCAGAAATGCAAAGCGATGCAATAATTTTAGCCTGAGATGGATGTTTAAGTAGATCATTCACTTTTTCAATGAAACTTATTACATGCTTCTAGTTACTAATAGTTACTAACGTGTTTACAAAATATGAAAGCTCATGCAACAAAACCTGTAATAACGAATAATATAAAATATTTAAATTTATCCTCCTGTCACAGATTGTTATACTGTATCTGAGAATAGATCAGACAGCATCTACATATAAAACCGGTTTTTATCTGTTTTTCTTAATTACAGTATAAAGAAGTACACAAAAATAAAAAAGAAAGTAATACTTGTAAAGGATTTATTTTGTACACAATATTTACAGTTATTCTACAGATTTCGACAAAAACAGGTATATTTTACTATGATATTGATTTATAAATATCGTAATGAGCATAAAATACAATCACTTTTATACGTCTTGTCAAAGTTGTAATTGTCGGTTTAGCATTGGTTCCAAAGTATGAAGAGATATATCACATGATAATAACTAATAACACTACGAAAAATGGATGATTGTGGTAGTTTAGTTTATTCTTAAGTTTTTCATTTTATTCTAAATAATTTTTGGTTTTTAAAATGTGCTCTTGTTACATAAATTACATGATACTTTTGAGAGATTTGTTAATGCAATAAATAAAAGCACGTATACAAAAATCTGTAACTGATAATCATTACTTATTTCCTTTGAATACAATTAATTGCACAACATTGCTAAGACATATGAAAACGCTTTAATTGTGATTCATTGTCTAATCTTTTTAAAGAGAATATTAGAAAAATATGAGGAATTAACCAGTTTAGATACAGCACAATAAACGTTTTAGCTTTTATCATTATTGTAGGTTACATAATATATATTTTTATTTATATACAAATAATACATCAGTATTATTACAGTATTGAAAAATTAGTTTTTATTTGAGCACCAAATATATCACAATTACATTATTGATACACAAACTAAATACACGAATATGACGATGAACATTTACCCATCATAAAAGACATCCATTTGAGGCAAACGCTGCGATTTTATAAAATGATCTAGATATCTTAAAATCAAGATCACTTGTGTATGGAATCATAGGAATTCACTTGTTAATGAAACGACATATCTAACAAGCAGAAATCGAAATATTGTTTTCGTCATGGATAGACGACTGTCCAACACAACACCAGTATTCGTTTATTATTAATAATTATTAACAAAATTGCGGATACTAAACTGTTTTTCGTTGGTTTAAAAATGCATTATTTTCAATAAAACCAAGTAATATTGCATATTAAGTACGTTTGTCTATTCATCTATTTGTAGGAAAATATCCATATTCTCATTTCTGTTTGATAGATATTTTGTCTCTTTAACTGTATATACATTTTTGTAACGTGCTTTAAAAAAGCAAAGTACAACAACGCTAGTTGTATATCGGTTGACAATACTTTATTAATTATTCAATTTCATATTAATAATGATCTTAATTAAGAAAAAAACAAGCTTAAGACTTAATTATTCAGCAGAATTTTATTATAAACTAACAATCCCAAGCATGATAATTTTGAGAATAACACCGCAACTTTGTAGAATTGCAAGAGGAACAGCCAAAACAATTGTTAGTTGATAATAAAATTCTGTTAAATAATCTCAATAATCCATTCTAGATTATAGTTCAATTATTTTATCCGTCTATCCTGGATAGCTTGATATATGTATACATTACAACGATAATTACACTAGCCGACACGATTTTTATAACTGATTTAACAATCTAAAATTTTAGTATTTTGCATTGTTTTAAACATAAAACCTGCCTGTATTCTAACTTCACGTCAAATTTTCAAAATAATATTTTTATCTGTTTTCACTAAGATTAACGTAAAATTTTTAATCAAAAAGTATTGTAATAAGCTTGATTTTGCGATAGTACTAAAAAAAGAAAGCAGCTGTTTGATGCAAATGTGCGCGAAGGAATGTTTGATGACCCACATATTAGGAAGCTTTTTAAAGATGAAAAACTATGGAAATTTAGGGTGCCGAATGTCGGTCAATATTCATTTTTGCAGTCACATTTGGATTTCTTTCCAGTTTATTTTGATAAGATGAGTATGAACACGGAAAGATTCCATCAAGATATTGCAGAAATGAAAAAACCATATCAGGGTAGGTGGGATCCCGTCATGATGAGAGATTATTGCTGGTTTATCGTTAGAGAAGGTAATAACCAACATAAACGGAAGAAATAACTCGATTTATGCAAAACTTTGATATGTCAGCAATTTTGCATCGTATAGAATTAAGTATTTTTCTATTTTTGATACTAATTAAACATTCTAGTATTCGTTATGTCAAGATTTTTGTACTTACCTATTTTTTTATAACAAAATTTGTAAATACAATTATTATTTATCTACCAGAATATGATTATAACTCTAAAACTAACCTGGCGGGAATTTTTGGTTTTTGGTTATGCTTTTAGTTAAAGACTGTAAAACTGTACGCTCATTTCTACAACAGTTATTCAAAAAAAAATTAAAATTGTCGACTATGTAGTTTTATTGGGCACTGTAACATTTGCCACATATGCAGTTCCTCATTTCTTAAGAATCATACAAATTGTGTATCATTCTTTGTTAATTCATGCAAATGAATTCTTTATGTTTAAATTAGACATATGTGATGACTAGCGCTGTTTGACAGATAAGAATTATTTTAAAAATCACCAAATTACTAACATTTGCCCTTAATCGTTTATATTATTCGCATTATATGTAAATGATCAACAGTATATCCTATAGTGTGCTACCAACTGGGTTTATTTACTATAAAACTTAAACAAGTTAGACAATATTTAGCTACAATAGTTAAGCAACCTTGAAGGTTTATATTTTGGGACATAAATAACTATGACATACAAAGACGATGATGCAAATTCTATCCGTATAAAATGTAATGTAATTAATCTAAAGCTACTTAATAAATAAATTTTTATACAAGAAAAAAAAACAACTACGTGTTTATTTATGGCAGTAAGGTGGCCATCACAGAGAAATAGTGAACTAATATCTAAAACGAGTACTTATGTATATACGGGGTCGGTGATATGTATGGGAACAGTCGATGATGGGGTAAGGGAAAAAGTTAAACACACAAGTTTTAGCATTTTTAAATGCTTATTAGTTAATAATAGTTAATAAAGTTGCAGTGACTCCGTAAGCTGTATCGCTTGTCTGGCTATCACTGCAACTCTCGCGGTGTAGTTTTGTGTGTGTAAGTTGTGTTTAAACGGCTTTGTGACAGCACCATATCGCCTTTTATGATGCCGCGCTGTTAATCACTTTGGTCCCAACACCGAATGGCAAGTCGATCCGGGATTAAACTCTCTGAAAAAATGTCACCGTCCCTCCAGAGAATTGAACCCCGGCACCTATCGTCCTCCCACAACGATAGTCGGCCGCCTAACCACTGCGGCCATCGACCCGTTTAATAAGCATTAAAAAACCCTAAAACTTTTGTATTTAACTTTTTCTGGTACCTCGTATATTTTACCCAATAATCGACCGTTCCCATACATATCAGCGACCTTGTACATATATAATAAGGAAATATGTGGCATTTTGCTTAATGGTACAGAAATGTAAAATCCAACAGTTCAAGTAAATTAATACCTCAAAAAATGCTAAATTTCTTGCGATATGGGGCTATGTGATGATTAGACAGAATGATCGTTTGGTGTGTACTGCTTCTAATAATTGTGTAATTAACATGTTCTTTGAAGTGAATTCACGTATCTGTGTATATGTATATGTGTTTCAAGCAATCTCTTTGATTCTGACAGCATCGATGTATACTAAACAATTTACTTTAGCACCATCGTATTTTAGGTTTGGAAATTGTCCAATAAATTTACAGCGATCAACACTGGCGACGGCCGCGACTAGCCAGAAACATTCGAAAGCCTTGCCTGCGTGCTGTTTAAGTATACCCGGCTTACAAATGATACATAGATTTTATTCAACAATGTGGTATAATTACTACTTAAGGATAGTAGGGGGAATGAAGCAGTACTCGTGATATTTCGCAAGTTCAAATCAACTTTTATTGATTTATTATTCGGATATAAGAACGAATAATTGATTTGAATTTTTTCCCGAAATTTTTTATAATGTATATTTCAACTACATTCAGGAGAAGTAGTTGAAAAAGAATATATATTTTTTGTACACATTATTTAAAAAAATTCACAATATTAATAAATAGCATTTTTATTAGAGAGATCATTGTAAAACACTAATTTAACTAAATTAAAAATGCAGCCCTGGCAATCAAAAGTGGTAAAGCACCCGGACCTGATAAGATCCCGCTAGAGGCAATTAAGATAGCTGCGGAGTGTGTGCCGAAACTGCTGACGAGTATCATGAACAAGCTGCTAGGAAACCAACAATTTCCTGAACAGTTGGACAACTGCTAAGGTTTTGTTCATACAAAAAAGCAGGAAACCTTCTGATCTATCTAGTTCATATAGACCGCTGTGCTTGCTAAACACTCTGAGCAAGCTACTAGAAACGTTAATTAAAAGTCGTCTGAATGAGGAACTTAAGCAGAAAGGGGACTTGCATTGGCTTCCGTATGGGGAAATCTACAGTTGACGTAATTCGGGCAGTTTCGGTCACTTTATTAGAAGACACAGGCAAATGGAGAGCCCTAATAACAATAGACGTTAAAAATGCGTTTAATTCCGCCGCTCTCAACCAAATCATACAACGGATAAAGGACAGGAGAATATCTGAGTACCTCCTTAGATTTATAACCAACTACTTGACAGACCGGAAAATCAGTATCTGTAAGGGAATAACCGTGGACGTGAATATAGGTGTTCACAGGTTTCGGTTCTTGGTCATCCTCTATGACAGTGTGCTAAACCTGGATTTGACTGGGGACGCGGTGTGTATTGGTTTTGCAGACGATCTTGCTCTTGTGGTGGGGGCTGGAGACGAATACTCATTAATGGAAAATACAAACGAATGTCTACTGCAAATAAGAACATGGATGAACACGCATGGTTTGAAATTGGCACCGGACACGTCCGAAGCCATTATTATGAAAGGAGGAGGGAAGAGGGACTATGTGTCTTTTACCCTTGAGGGTGTTAAGCTGGTTCCTGTAAATACGGTCAAGTACCTGGGGGTAGTTATTGATGAAAGGGGATCTTTTGGACCACATTTATCTATGGCGACATGCAAGGCGGAACAGAGAACAGCGAGTTTAACAAGGATTATGCCTAACGTAAGACGTCCTAGGAGTAGTAAGAGATTGGTGTTAAGAAGTGCGCTACATAATATAATCTTATATGCAGCACAAGCCTGGTACAAAGTTGTGCACATCAAAAATATAGGATGTTAATGGAACGAGCACAGAGAAATATCCTCATGCGTATGCGACACGCGTCCTTCGACACAGTGTCCCTGATTGCTCTGCAAGTAATCACAGGCACGACACCGATTGACCTGATGATTCTAGAACGAACATATATTTACAACCAGGTACAAAAAGACAACATTGTTAGACAGACTGCCAAAGCAAACACTATGGCTGAGTGGCAAAGAAGATGGAACCAGGAGCGCGACAAAGCTCAGTGGACTAAGCGCCTAATAAAAGATATCAGACCTTGGACAGATTGCAAGTATCGCTCGGTGGATTATTACCTAACACAGGTGCTGACGGCACATGGTGTCTTTCGCACGTATTCTAAAAGGATGGAAAAAAACAACGATGACCAATGTATTTATTGCGGCCAACCTACAGTAATTCCTCGAAGTTACGTAATAGGTGGGACCAAGGCACATAACGTAAGTCGAAAAATACGTAAGTCGACTACCTACAGATTTGCAGTAAAATTTTAGGCACACAGGCACACTAGTTATTGCTGACTATTTTTACAAAGAAAACGACAGTCGCCTCGTGCGCGCAGAAACACCTTCGTTGCTGGCAAACTGTAAACTAAATGACACGATGCGATAAGCATATCGCCTTTCGATGAGCTATAGAGCGAAGAAGGGAAGTAAAGAGAAATTACGTATCTGCGAATTTACGTAAGTTGAGTACACGTAAGTCGAGGTATTATTGTATAACTTTTCAAATGAACGCCCAATATAATCAATTCAGTAGATATTTTTGGGACGATCAGTAGCAAGTTACGTCATATCTTCTGCGCAGGATGGTCTCACGCACAGACCACTTACACTTATAGACGTTTCAGTTAAATGGAACCAGATTGTACCAGCTGGGTGGTTTGCTCCTTCAAACAATAGATGGAGCCATTCGAGGTTTAATTGTGATCACTTAAGCGACTATCTTTACTCATAATACCAAATCATAAAATAATGAATATAATAATATTTTTCTGCAATCACTTGACAAAGAATGCTTTTTTGCTTATCATTGACAACGAAAAGTTGATGTTTAGGTACCGAAGACCGTCACTGACTGTCACTTTATCGCTCTAGAGAGATCAAGTCTGAAAATTGCGTGTTGTCAATAGCAACCAGTATATAACATTCAAATTGACATATCGCTAAGCACAATAATTTCTCGCAATTGGCGCGTTAACTTAAAATATATTTCAAGAAAATTATAGAAAATAGTGATAGTGATATTTTGAGTACACTTCCTGAGATCAGAAGTGCTGCAAGAGCCGTAAGTTTGAATTTTTTTGTCAGAAAAATCAAAGACAATGAGAAGCGACCACTTCATAGAATGGTGTAATGCGAAGAAAATATGTAAATGTTTGGAAACCGTTGTTGCCTATTTTCCCGAGAAAGCCAAGGCACCAAAATCGTGACTTTCAGGTTCCAGGTTAAAAATAATGCCGATAAGTGAATTATTGTAGTCTATTCTATTGACCATTTGTTATAAGTATTTTACAATAAAGTTTATGATTTAAACAGTTTCGCTTTATTAAGTGATTCTAGAAAAAATGTTGTATGTATTACAGGCAAAAAGGGACATTATTGCTCTCACGCAATAAGGTGTCACTTTTCGCTAAATACACAAATAACTATTATAAATCATTCACAAGTTTTCTTCATTGACGTCCGTTTGAATTTACCGCTAAATTAAATTACTTCTTTCCTTCAAACATCAGAGGCGCTCCAGTATTCGGTTTAAACCTAATACACGGCGGGCGTCGGGTATCTATAGATGTTAGTGATCTGTGGTCTCACGAGCTTTGGCGTTGACTCTACCGTCATAGATAATATATAGAGTGTACGTAAATGTTTGTACGTGACGTAATGTGCCTTTTAGGAAATTTAGTACTGCTTCAATTCGTCTGGGATAATGTGATATGAAAATAAAGTGTCACTAGTTTATGTCAAAACTAGTGTATGTCAACTCTTGTCAATTTAACAGAAACGACAGTTTCGTCCTTAAACAGTACTACTTAAGGTTTAAACTAAACCACATCCAACGTAATCCTTCAACTCATATTATATCTTCTCCAAGAATATCACAAAAATTCCCATATAATACTAATACTGTTTTAAAGACGCTTGCGACACAACATACAAAACATAGATAATATATACATTTCATTCTCTATAGATTGGACACTTCTAATAAAATTTTGTTGGCGTGTTTCTGCGCCATCTAGTGAAATGTGTTAAATTTAAAACAGACCATACTGGGGCACAAAAAGCTTGTTTATTATTGAAAATTGAATTTCTAACTTTTAAACTAAAAAACAAAGCGCTTTTATATAGTTTCTGAATATTGTCCTATATTTTCATTAAAAATATTTTTACAAAAATGTTATCTTCGTGGAACACGACGAAATAAAATTTCATTCCCTAACGCTTCTCGTGAAGTTTGAATTTGGATGATATATGTCACGTATACCTGTAATATCGAAACCGAAGGTTAGGTAATTTATAAAAATGATCTCAAAAGATATTCAAGTTTTAACAATCTCGGAAAGCCACTAAGGGGTACTGACTACCCCTGACTACTTAGAATGTAGGTTTAACCATAACAGAATTTAATAACACATCTTATATTTACCTATTAATTGGATGTTGTATACTGCACTCTCCTTGGCGAAGTATATTGTATCTGGTGTTATCGCCTTGAAGACATTAAACATTTCTTGTACTGCTTCAATTTGTATGGGATAATGCGATATGAAAATAAAGTGTCACTGCTTTATGTCAAAACTAGTATGTCAGCTCTTGTCAATTTAATAGAAACGATAGTTTCATCCTTAAGCGGCATTTAACACTACTATTTCAGGTTTAAACTAAACCACGTCCAACATAATCCTTTATACATACATACATACATAATCAAAGACCTCTTATACGCGAAGGTGTCGAGGTGTAAAGTTCTCTTAATTTAGTTCCACAGATTCAACAAATTCACGCCACTCTTTCCTGTTTCTGGCTAGGGCCTTCGCCTCGTTCCACGTTTTTCCTCTTTTTTCAGAAGTTCATCCGTACTGCTGTTCCACGTTTTTCTGGGTCGTCCTCTCCGATTTTTCCTGATTTTCCTTACCTCCCATACCCGCTTCACCTGTCTAGTTTCATTCATTCTGATCAAGTGTCCCCACCATTTCAGTTTCTTTTCTTCTACTTCAGTTCTTAATGATTTTGTTGTCAGCATCTGTTTAATGTCACTGGATTGTAGTCGTTTTGTTTGTCTTTCATCAAGTATCCAATTTTTTGCTCCATAGGTTAAGACTTGTAAGTATACTGCTTGATACACCGTCATTTTTGTTCTTGTTGTTATCTTTTTTATTCAAAAAGTTTTTGTAGAGTGCATAATCCTTCAACTTATATTATATCTTCTCCAAGAATATCACAAAATTACCATATTCTACTAATACTGTTTTTAAAGACGCTTGTGACACAACATACAAAATCCGAATGACAATGCGAGTATAATGTCATAATGACACTCAATTTCGCGCTTTTCATATTTCAAATTTCAAAAAGCAATGCCAGCGACACCTGGTGAAATGTGTGAGTACCAAAACTGTGACGACAGTACACGGGACCTTCTGCCGTATCTATAGTACGTTAGTATTATATTATCTATGATACAAAATCAGAATGACACAAAGACACTCAATTTTGCGCTTTTTCATATTTCAAAGTTCAAAAAACAGTGCTAGCATCTGGTGAAATGTGTGAGTACCAGAATTTTGACGACAGTACATGGGACCTTCTGCCGTATCTAATGAGATTTATACATAAAATAAATAGTAAGAAATAAATTATAAAACGTGCTCAAACACTTACCGTGTTAAAAGGTTCCGTACAATTATAAAGTGGATAACATAAATATTTCAATCAGTAGATGTTTTCACAGTTCTTTCAGTCAATGTCAAGCTAGTGCAATGAGCGGAAGAAATGTTTATTAATGACGAAAACAACCGTTCTACATCTAGTGATGTTATATTTCACCACGTCCTTAAAAGCGAAATTTTGAAAGTAAACAAATAATTACCAGCGTTTATGTATAACAAATCCCTTGCAGACTCAAAGTAATACTGAACATTTTATCACTACCTCAACATCTCACCGCTTCTTGTCGAGACCCCGCTACTGCCTGTCGGCACTGTTTCCCAGCTTTAACGATAACAGTACTTGAACGTATTTTTAATTGGTTCGCATTGAAAGGGATGAAATTATTTTAGAGTATGAAATTAATGACGGAATCAATGAGTATTTATCTAACAACTTACTTCAAACCAAAATACTGGTTATAATAGACAATTTATTGTCGGCCCTTAAAATAAATAAGTCTTTAAATATGTATAAAATAATTTACTATGTATGTACATGGCGAGGGATTTTGGTAGTTCTAATGGCACAAATAAAAAAATATTCGCATTCAATCCTTTCCATTGATCACGGATTTCTACGTATAAATTTTAATTCTTTCATATTATATTTGTAATATCACAAAATAAATAGGATACACTGTCCATCATTAGCAGTTATTCCTTAGGAAAGTAATGAAAAGGATGTTCTTACCATAAATCAAAGGTTCCAGAAGTTTCATTAATAGTAGTTATTGTACTTTTTGGATCAGGAGCTAATGAACTCCACGCTGTATCCTCACACTTTGGTAAATTTCTCCAACAATCGTCATTTACACTCTCGCTTGCCGTACATACAATATCAGTATCATAAAATTTTAGCACTAAGTTATCAATCCATTCCTCCAGGTCTGGTCCAAAACGTTTGGAATTAGCTAAAGCTAACCGTTCCAAACGTTTCCTATTACTATGGTTTAAAAATTTATCCCACTGTCCATCAAATTCCTTATAGTATGAATTACCTCCGTGTACTAATTCAACTTGCGTTGGTAATATTAAATTTCGAGAATAAAACCGAAGAGGTATTACTAAGAATTTAATTTCAGCAAATACTTCAGATTTACTAACAACTTTAACAGACCATACCCCCGGCAAAAGAGGTTGCTTGAACGTAGGTTTTATATGTCCGTCATTGAACCCATCGTCAATCACAATGTCGCTAACTTCTAATAATTTATTTGTAGGATCTAACCATAGAAATGTTATATTGCTACTTTTGCTATTACTATCGAAAGTTGTACTAAATTCGTATATAATAGTTGGTTCAGAATAGGGACCCAAAATTCTAGGAAAATTTCTTGAAACCTGTTCTTTCTGATCGTAATCGCTGCTAACAAAAATGTGGTTCAATCGTGCACTTAGAGAATTTTGTTTTAGAATAATTAGCGTATCTTTCGGTCTGAAACCAGTTTCAAATGTCATTTTCCCTATCTTGTTGAAATACCCTTCAAAAAACACTAGCGTTTTCTTGTGGATATCTTTATGATGGTAATATGTAACTTCTAAAACTGTACTTGAATTTATCGAACAAGCATTTGATAATAAATGCTTCGATGTTATTCGAGCGATACTGTCACTAACAGTTAGCATCGCATCATCTGTATTATCAATATCTAAATAGTGATACATATTGTGCCAATAAGAATTTATATTTTTTATTTTCTTTCCAAAATCAGCGCCATATAGCCATTGATCTAGTTTAAGTATTATTGCCTGATTTATGATTGGTTCAAATTTTCGTGCAAAAAATAATTGCCGCGATTCGGTATTCTGTATACGAAGCCAATCTTCTGGTTTAAAATCATTAGGACTACAACCACACCAATCAACGACATGTTTATATTGACATTTACACCCTAATTTCCTCTTCCAATTAGTAACATGTAAATTATTGTCAACGTATGTGTTGCAAAATACTGAATTTCTTAAAACCGTATGAAAGAATGATTCTGCCGGTAATAAAGTGTATTTATATAAAACGATTAACCCTGCCACTAATTCATCCGGGTTCGCATTTGCGACGTATGATACAAAATTATGAGAGAGCGCTACCCAATCGCTACCTCCATCAATTTGCACACCCCACGGTAGCTTTCTATCTCCTATTCGCCACATATGTGTATCACATTCAACAAATGTCTTATCTAAACCTTGCTTTTGTATAAAACGTTGCACTTCACGCCCGTGCGACTTGACAAAATTTTTATTCTTATTTACTGATAAAAATTCTACCAGTCGCCTAACTGGTTTCACTGGATAATCTGATTCGCTAAGGTTTATAACGAAATCCCATTGCCAATCCATTTCCAGAAGTTCTCTCATTGAAGAAAGAAGCATTTTCAGTAAAGATGCGCCGCCCCATATAGTTGCAAAACGTTTTCTCGTCACTTTTATGTTATTAAACGTTTTTTCTAATTTTCTAAGTTCTCTAAATAAGTAATCTTGCCTCTGAAAACAAAAAAGAATGTGATTGAAACACAGTATAGATCAGAGGTGGCCAGTTTACATTTCGATGTTGAAGGCAACTTTTTTGGTGACTGTTATTTTCAAAAGACTTTTTAGGTAAGACTATTAGAAGAATTTATCTACAAATCAAATCAAATATTTGTATACTTAAATTTGCTTATTAATACCTAAAAGCTCTCGCTTGAAACCATGTATAACGTTTTAAAAATTCACTATGCACTTAATTTTATAGTGATATCTTGGATATTGATGTAAACATTAAATGTTTAATTCTACAATTTTCTCCGTAAATATTTGGTTCTTTTTATCTTAATCCTCGCTAGTATTTTATTTTTGAAATGAATTAATTCATGAACCTGCAGTTGCTTGTATTACAAATACATACACTTAATTTTCCCATAAATTACATCATAGTTATTTTTTCTCCTGTAGTTGTATACTTAAATTATTTAGTTTTTTCTAATATTGAAGAAAAAGCTAACGCAGAGAAACTAATAACAGGTGTCCACGCTATAATTCCCGAAATAATTACGAATATTTTAAGAAACTTGAAAGAGAACAATTACATGTATAAAATAAGCAGTTATTATATAACAAGTTATTGAAAGTACTTGCTGATAATGATTTATTTTACATTAAATCATTATTGTGTCACTAAGATAAACGTCCCAATAATCGTTATAGTCCCAGTTATCGTCAGCGTGCCAAGATTTCGTGAAAAATTAAGTATATAAGACACATACACAAAGTTAGTCTAGCAGCTAGTATAGCAGCGAGGTCCGCTGTATCTCAGTTTCTGTGCAGCAAAAGCCAACTTAGTATAAAAGTAAAACTCTTAGTTTACACAACTTTTTTGAGACCAATTCTAACTTACGGCTCCTTCGTTTGGTCGAGTGCTGCAATTACTCATCGTAAGAGATTCAATATCTTACAAAACAAAATCCTTAGATATATCATTGGCGCCTTGGTATGTTACAAATGTACAAATCCACTAGGACTTAAAGATGCCAACTCTTCTCTAACACGCTGCTTTAATGGCCGAGAAAACATTTACAAGGGTCTCTCCATCCGACAGCCTCCTGGTTAGGGAATTGCCTCACCTCGATTCCGGCACTCCCTCCCCTCCCCTCCTCGGGTGAAGGTGCCCGGGTTATCTACCAGGCTTAGCCCGATATAGTTTTTCGGGCTCTTTCGGCTGAATTTGCTGTCTTTCTTGTCTGTGTGAGATCCTATTTACATTTTTGTCATGCTTGTTTTTATCTTTACATTATTAAACTCGTTTTATTTTTACACTGATTGTTTTGTTTTGTTTGACCGCTTTTGCTTTCCTGGCTCTCCTGTTAGCCCCAAATTTTCCCAAACATTCCAACATAATTAGTTAAAATCAACGGGGGATGGTTCCGTACTAAATAGATGACAAAAGGGTTTAAGGGCTTCGTCGTCGTCGTACAAGTCCTTGACGACAAATGGGTCTTCTTATTTTTGCATGACGGATAATGGTACATAGGTATAATAAAAATGAGTTGCAAAGTATATAAATGTTTTAACACTGAACTAATGTCTCTTTGAGTAAAATACTTTGTAAAGGACTTAACTAACTTATTATTAAAATCATTCATTTTTCATGTTCTTAACATGACGAAAACTGGGACAATTGCCGTACTTATTATTGACAAAATATACTTACAATATCAACATGAATATAGAAATAATGATCCTTGTGAAAGAGATTTTTAATCAATCGCTTAATTTGACGGAGAGCTCTACCATTTAATGTTAAAAGAAAGACAATTTTAACTTTAGATTCATTGGAATTTGTTGATTCATTAGCTTCTTGAGATACAAATTCTTAAATGAAAGAAACTGTTATAGTAACAATAATACCACTAATACTAATAGCTTACTTTTTACTCCTGTATAATAAATGTTCATAGTATAATAACCACCACAAATTAGATGTGGATTTGAAGGACATTTCATATTACATGATGAGTCTGGTAGTTTCAACGATTGGGATGGTTCATCGTTACCACAAAAACACTCCGCTCTACAATCAAAATATTAATACACTAGGAATTTTAGTTTACTTTGTTTACATACGAATATTGTACACCAGCATAGGAAAATCCGGACTGAAGGCACAAGTATATACAAGATTCTGGTGAATTCTTATCTTTATTATTACCGTAATAACCATTTAATACTCTAAAATTCTTTTCATCCTTAAAGCAACCCAAAGACTTGCCAACTAATAGTGAATTTTTACTTTCACAAAAATTTGGCAGTGTCTTTGGATACAACAATCCCGTTTGAATAAGGCACGTAGTATTTGATATTTCTTGTTTACATTTTTGTGTTTTTGCTCTATGTATTGCAGAAATTGCTTCTCGTGTAACTATTTCACAAGCAGGTACAAAATC
This sequence comes from Holotrichia oblita, assembly GCA_023690525.1. Lineage (NCBI taxonomy): Eukaryota > Metazoa > Arthropoda > Insecta > Coleoptera > Scarabaeidae > Holotrichia > Holotrichia oblita. The sequence continues at coordinate 171,908,249 of CM043015.1, read as the reverse complement.
TAGTTCTTCCAGTCTTAATTTAACAGTAGTTCTATTGACAGAGTGATTTTTATCAGTTTGCTTTTTGTGTTTGTGGTCTCTCTCGCCAAATTTTAAATCTTCATCATCAGATAAACTATCTTTAATTCTACGAGCTGAGTTAACATTATTATCCAAATCAATTGCTTCTGATTTCGATAACTTATGAGGGCTCCAGCTATTTGATGCGTGATTTAACGTGAAAAATCGAAATGCTAAATACAGCTGGAAAAATAAAATCAAAGCGCATATAATAAAAAATGTTCGGTATCGCGGCATCCATCTCGTATTATCTGCATTCCTTGGCACAACCATTTCGAAAACGATCTGACATTATTATAATTTACTCTATTGTATATTTTCTAGCACAGTATAGTATACTTGTTTTACACATTAGTGTAATTTTAGTAAATGGGCAACATACATTTTGAAGCGTTAAACTATCAACAAAATTAACAAACCCCTCTTCTTGAACTGTCAAATTTGACAAAACACTAAAGTCACCAGTTTTGATTTTTTGACGTATTATCAGGTCTATTAATACATCTAGGGATTTCTTATTATTTTAAGATTGCACGGTCAGTGGGGAGTGGCGCGAAATTCTTTTCATATACGGCAATGGTCTTTTTTATTGTTTAAAATTTCGGTGGAAGATTTCTTGAAAGTTAAAAAATTATTGATAAACGAAAATTACTGAAGCAACAATCATAATGTTGCCGAGGTAATGACCTTTGAAATTTTTAAATTGCAAGAGAAACTATATCTTCTTACTTTTTTTAAATTAGAAATGTCAGTAAGTCACTAACTTAGGCGTTTTCGAAAATGTGATCGGGTTACGTCAGATAGCGATCCAGCCGTTCGTTTATGTAATCCGGTAAGTGTAACCTTGTTTGAAAATGTGAATCGATCAGCAATCCAGATCACTGTAAAGTTACCCTGCTAGCGGGGCAGGGTAAGTAAGGATCCGCATGCGCAATGTAGATATTGGTGGATATCGTAGGAATCGTTTGTTTATATACACGATGTAAACACAGCTGATATAGTCGGAGACGGATCGGCAAAAGTGACTGTGAGCTATAAACCATCCATATCCAAAATTGTCTATCATTGCCATTCTACTTTGTCGACATAAATAAATACAATTTGAGATAAAACGATACCACACCATACAACACTTTTAGGTTATGTAGCGTATAGCAATCTGTGTTGTGATCTTAACGTTCGAAAATACCTAATCTGGGGCCCGATTCTCGAATCTCGAACGAAATTGAGATGATCTATTCTCGAAGACTCATCGACATTAAGACGATCGCTCGAAATAATTGTCGGTATAATAGGTATAGCCTCTACAAACATGATCATGTTAAAAACACAAATTATTGTACAGTACTTGATAAAAAATATTCATGTTGGTTGAACTTCGATAATTACGAAAAATATCTGACATTCACTTAACGTGCTTATATTACCCGACATTACCCTATATGACAGCAATATTTTCACTATTTTATTATAGGTATTATATTTACGCCACCAAGTGTAAACAAGTAGCACTATTGTCGCAGAAGATTTTGTATGTCGAATGGTTGTTGCCCACTCGCTGAAATTTCGACTAAAAATTGTAGCACACGACATTCAAGAATACGACTGCGCACATTTCATTCGACATTTGACTTGTGTCGCATGCGACATTCATCATTCGCGATTCGAGAATCGGGCCCCTGTCACGTGATATTAGCGATCGGATTGGGTTGTTCGGGTTACATTTTCGAAAACGCCTAAGGTAACAGTGGGTAACAGTTGCTACTGCAATTTCCTCTTATCACTTATTTTTGTAATTTTTACGAAATTTTGTATGGAAATCTAAAAAAAATTACTATTTCTGTATGTGCCCTGAGGTCTGCGTTTTATGCCAAGGCTGGGCTTGAGGGCCCTTGACTCTTTTATTTTCTATGAAGGGCCTTCATCTGACCACCGAATGTTCAGTCTGCGTAACCGCGCGTCATCCCCAGAATCCAATCACTGCGGCTGCTGGGCGCCCACGTCTAAAGCTCCCCAAGTGCTGAATCAACGAGTTCTCCGACCGCGCAATCCTTACAAGAGTACTTCTGGCCAGAGCCATCGCATACTCGCTCAATCTCGAAATGTTCAGACCTCGATGTATTTGGACGTTACTTATGAACCAGGGATGAGCTGCAAGGATAGTTCGCAAGCACGTCGAGCCTCTTTATTTGCGATTTAGCGGCGCTGGACCAGGTCAGGGCACGGTATGTCAAAATCGCCCGGAGAAACACCGTGTAAATAAGTAGTTTTAATCTTAGACTAACTGAACTTTTCAAGCAGATTAGGGAAGCCAGAGTCCATCGCGCCCGCAAGAAACGGGAAAAGTGACCATCGAAAAATGGTTTCGGAAGGGCTTACTTTCCGAAACCATTTTCGTCGCGTCGAGAATCAGCCCTAGGTATTGGACCTGCGGGCTCAACGGGAGACTCCGCCATGCACTTATCCGCGTTTAATTATAGTCGCCACCTATTCGCCCATCCACACAACTCGTCGACGAACCATTGTAGTCGCTTACATACTAAGGCGTCATTCCTCGACATCGTATATACCGCCGTATCATCCGCACAGATATATATACTGGTGCTAGGAGGATTCGGAATGTCGGGCGTATACATTATAAATAATTCCGCGGCCAAAATGGAACCCTGGGGGACGCCAGCACGGATGAATCTAGTGGTGGAGAATTCACCGTTCTCCTTGATGCAGAATGTCCTGCCGGAGAGGTACGACTGAATCAGTAGTATCATCTTTGGTGACAGACGGAATCAAATGCCTGCGCAGTTTAAGAAGACAGCACCCGTCGAATGTCGCAACTCCAATGCATCGCGAACCTCTTCCGTAAGACGGTGAAGCTGGAAGTCGGCCGACAAGCCCTCCCGAAACCCAAACTGCTCATCAGACAAAAAATTGCCGTCATTGATGATATCGCGCAATCTAGCGAGGATGACGGACTCGGCGATCTTTGACAGGTTCGAGAGAAGACTTGTTGAGGATCTTTTCCACGCTTAGGGATCATTACGACATTCGCGTGCTTCCAGATGTTCGGAAAAGTGCAGTGATGCAGCATGATATTGAGAATGCTAACTAGAACGTCGATAGCATTTTTCGGCAGCGGTGTTGGCTATCTCATCCGATCCCGGAGCTTTTCCGTTTTTACGAAAGCTGATGTTCGTTTGTTCCTCCTCACGGCTAACTGCATCCAATGCATCACTCCGCATCAGAGGCAGATTATCAAGAAAAAGGTCAACCTCGCGGTGTATAGGGCCAGACTGAGGCTAACCTGGAGCGCCGCGGAAAACGGACTCCATATGATCCGCATTGACAGCTATTTTCCCCCGTAGAATAGACGTTACCATTGGGACCCCGAAGGGGGCAGTCGTCGCTTCGTTTTTGTTTTTTATTTTTCAAGGCATTGGAAAGCCGCCAAACCGAATTATCGTCCGGAACGACGGATGAGACGCTCCTCCACCACTGTTTTTCCCTGAACGATCTCAGTTCCTCACGAAGACGCGAACCTAGGCGATTGCGCTCCATAAGATCACGCCACATTACGCGGACTCTTGTACGTTTGCGCGCCTTGCGCTTGCAGCGTAGAAGCTGCCTGAGTTCAGCCGGCAACCATCTGTCTGTATATAGAGAGAATTTTACGCCACTCCCCACTGGTCATGCAGCTTTAATTTACAACCATTTTCAACTACATATACACTAATATATAATACCTATACATATAGCCAATCGAAGAGAAAACCAGTCTATATGAAGCGCATGATCCAAATGAACGGGCTATCCAGGGCTATCTGTCAACCTGACAGCATGCTGACAGCTATCATATGTGTAATCTTTGAAAACGATGACACAACGATGGTCAGTATCAAATCTGCTCTAAAACTTAAAAAACTCTGTGTGTAATGTTAACTTTCTAGAACTTCAACAAAAATGTGTAAATAGAAATAGTTTTATAAAATCATACACGACGCAATACTTATTATTTGGTCGACTTCTTTTATTCAATGAAAAGATGTGATGAATTCAGATGTAAATTCCTATTGGTGAAAATCAGTCAAAATTTAAATATTAACCAATAGGATTTCAGTGCTGACTTCCATCGTACATTTTCGTTAAATAAAAGAACATGCTCTTTCTGTTACTATTATTTTGTTAGGTTCAAACAGCGCCAGCGCCAGCGTGGGGAAGTTTTAGTTATCTGTGTTCTAAACCTTCGGTACAGGTTACAATCGCATCCTACTTTCAGACACAAATAATAGAGGGAGAGTGGGGGCTATTTGTGTTCAATAACACTAACTGTCAGCGACTAAAATACCCTATAGCATTGTATTAAATGTATTGAAAATAACACAAAAATAATGATGGAAGTTTCGTGTTGTAATGTTTAATGCATATTATGATTCAAATAATGAAATTGTCATCTTAACCTATTTTTATATTAATCGTTAGGTCGGGGATCTGGTACCTCAAAGAAATTATTTTAGTATGGCAAAAAATAAAAATGTGTTAGAATTAGTTTATGGGGATGATTTTGTAGAATATTATATTTTCCCCAAATATGATTTTAATGATAATGAAATAGAGTTACTTAATTGTTTAATTTCCAACGTAAATGCATTCTTAGAAAAATACATCCGTGGATATATTTGGCATCGTGATCAATTTAATTTAGTTGCTAGAAATTCAAGTACATTACTGAATAACAATTTACAAGGTTAGTAATAAGAAGTAGTTTTTAATGTGATAGTTATTATATGACTTGTAGAAACGATACCACCTCATTTGTATGGTATTACTTATTATGGTGATAATATAGAGGATGAATGGTTCATTGTATTCCTTCTTAATCAATTATCTAGAGAATTCGAAGAATTAATTATAAGAGTAATTGATAATGATGGTGAATTTCTTTTAATAGAAGCTGCCAATTATTTGCCGGAATGGGCAGATCCAGAAACATGCAGTAAAAGGGTAAAATATTAATTTCTCATTTATGAAAAACTAGTATTTATTTCCTAATAAATACTTTTAAGTTTTGCATTTGAATAACCTTTAGTACAGTTTGAATAATATCGTATTGCTTTTGTTATAAACTGCTTTTTTTAAAATAGATTAGACGAGATCGAGTATCAATATGGAGTTGATGAATATCATCAGTATATATAAATAAATAAATATTTAAATATCAAATTTCCCATTTTCTCAGATTTGCAGTGGAATTGTTGATGAAGTGGGATATACAGGGGTGGTCCGTTTGTGTGTAAAATGCAATATACAGTTGTAATCACGAAAGATGATCCCTGCGTCACTTAGATATAACTCAATCAACGACATTCAAAGAATAATTTTCATATCCGAATATCTATTTGTATGACAAGGACAGCCTGAATGACAGTTTGTATTTTGAAACTTTGCCTAGCACAGACGTACGGCTCGTGCAATTCACTTGAATAAGACAAAGTCAAGATTAGTTTGTTGTCTGCGCTTTAGCTATATATTTCCGGTCTTCACTTAAAAATTTGACATACATTTGACAGTGCATCTCTGTAGACATTTGATTGAACTGTCATTGATTTCGTCCTTACAAATACGTATTCGTTTAACAATTTTTTGAGGTAATTTATTTTTTAACCATAATGGCAATACATAGTAGAACATTACGGTAGGTACAATTGCAACAACTTGTTTAAAATTTTTACGGCCTGTCAATAAATCTCCACGCACTTAACCCAAAAATGAAAATGTCATAGCTGCCATATTCATTTTGATATTTACAGTATTTAACATGATGCCGAAGTACTGTTTTGATTCATATAAATCGAATTGATGACGCAGGATCATCTTTCATGATTACAACTATATGTTATGTTTAAAGAGTTATTTAAGAGAATTTTAAGCAACTTTCAGCACTTAAAATTACTTTTGAATACACAAATGTCTCATAATGCAGCATCAAACAAAAGTTGATCGTATTGTTTTTTTTTCAATACTCTATATTTTATTCCATCAGTTTCTTTGCTTTTGCCATTCATATAGTAAGTTTCATTGTGAGTGTAGCAGCTAGGATACTTTTTTAATACAAATATCAGTTATCTATATACAGGGTCCTGCAGCTGAACTCCAGTCTTGGATTGCTCATTGGCTATTAGAGTGAAACGTTTCACTTTACACATGCTGAAACTAGACATTAAAAAGTACAGTAAAACTTCGATCAACCGTCAGTGGTCGGGACCAGAAGGTGACGGATATGAGAAAATTTAATGTATGTACTTATATTTCTTTCTTTCAACCACAACTACATATAATATTTTTACTTAAATATATGTATGTATGTATACGTATTTTAATGTAATGTAGGTACATATTTCTTAAATAACATTACATATACATATGTATTAACGAATTACATTTGTATAAATGCGTGTTTAATCAAAACGGCGCCTGCGCCCTAGAAACAAGTCTCCTAAAAATTAATTCGCACGGCAGCAAGTATAGTGACGGTTAACAGAAGGTGACGATGAATCGAGTGCCGGTTGATCGAAGTTTTACTGTATATCTTAAAATTATTTTTGACTATATAGGATGTTCCAAAAATCATGGGCACAATCACACAACGTTTTTTTAAAGGGAACTCCCTGCATTTTTAGCAGTGGCTGACCACTATCTATATGTACCTATTTTGTTTTTTGTTTCTTCGATGTATACAGGGTGTTTCCTAAGTAATCTAAAATATTATATGGGGCGCTTCGTCACTCAATTTTACGACGAAAAGTTCATATAAACATGTGTGATAAGTCTTGTCGTTAATGAGATACAAGTTGTTGAATTGTTTGCAATAAATCAGCTGTGATTGTATTTGAAATTAATTTTTCCTGGTGACGCTACTGGTTTTTAGAAGTAATACGAAAAACATGCTTATTATAAGTGACGTTTGAAGTAACGTTGACAACTGTGTCAAACCTAAAAACCAACGCAAACAACGAACAATCAATTAGACATCGAGAAGATGCTTGCATTTTAGCTGCAGGTGGACATTTTGAACATATGCTCTGAAATATATTTTTCTTTATGTTTAACACACGTTGTTGCTTCTAATAAAATAATAAAACACCCCGTATCTCATTAACGACGAGACTTATCACACATGTTTATATGAACTTTTCGTCTTAAAATTGAGTGACGAAGCGCCCCATATAATATTTTAGATTACTTAGGAAACACCCTGTATGTTCAGTGCAATGAATATTTTTGTTAAAAAATTAATATTTACATAGTACCAGTAAAAATAACAGTACTGCCACAAATGTGAAGTTTAAAATGAAATAATTGGGGATTCTTTGATCAACAAATAGAAGATGCTTTAGGCAGAATTTGGAACTTTAGCGGTATACAGGGTGTTCAAAATTTACCGTCCAATTTTGGAAACTGAGCAACTTTTTTTTAAATAGAAGACCCTGTATATTTTTACACAAACGGATGAAGAGCTTAATTATGAACAATTTTTGTTAATTTGATATAACCCTATGGCTACCTGTAATCGTTTTTGATAAAAATGCAAAATTCATAATACGTAACTATTTAATTAAAAAATGAAGAAAGTAAACATGTAAAATATCTAAAAAAAGAAAATAGACACTATAAGGTTTTCAAAATGCATTCCATTCATTTGTAGACAAAGATGCAAGCGATTGTTGAAGGACTGTCCTACTTTCCTTCTGTCTCTGGACTAATATTATTAAAAGCATTCGTTATGCGATTTCTCATATCTTCTACAGTGGTGGGTTCCTCACGATATACAAGTTTTTTTATGTACCTCCACAAATAAGAATCCAGTTTGGTTATGTCGGGAGACCTAGGTGGCCATTGTCTCGGTCCTCCTCTTCCGATCCATTTGTTTGGAAACATTTGATTTAAATGTTTCCTCACAGCCAGCATGAAGTGAGGAGGTGCGCCATCGTGTTGGAACCATATCCTTTGCCGCTCAAGAGGAACCACTTGTAGAAAGTTTGGTAATATGCTTTCCAAAAAATGCAGATATACGTCACCATTTAAATGGCCGTCAAAAAAGTAGGGACCTACTACTCGATCACCAATAATACCGCCCCATACATTTAAGGACCATTTGTGCTGGCGATCTATTTTCCTTACTAGTCGTGGTTTGTGATCGGCATAATATTGAAAATTATGGCGATTAAGAAATCCATTTTTATGGAAAGTCGCTTCGTCCGTAAACAGCACATAGTTGAAGAAATTGGATCTTCGTGAACTTTATTTTGCGCCCAGTTACAAAATTTTACTTGTTTTTCATAATCTGTTTCAAGAAGCTCTTGATGCAGCTGAATGTGGTATCCATGAAAGTAATTTTGTTTTAGAATACGTTGAACCGATCTCTCACTGATTCCCGTTTCTTCAACAATTTCCTTTTGACTAGAAGTAGGATTTTCTGCTGCTACCTTAATTGCTTTTCCTCAGTTCTTGCAAGTATTGGTTTTTTGGTTCTTTGTATCTCACATTTCCCGTTTCTACGAACCTATTCAACAGATTTCTAAAACTCCTTTCGTCTCGATGCCTTTTGTCCGGATATTTGTGAGCATAAGTTCGGCTTGCGAGTAGACAATTATTTTCGCTTTCACCAAATACAAAGATCATATCTACAAGTTCTTCTTTGGAATAATTCATACTATCAGATGCACTTTCTTTTAAAAAAATGTAAAATTTAATCGACAAAATCAACCTTATGTGACTTATCACTATGGAACCCAAATTTTCTATTATTATTTTGACATAGTGTTTTATTCATCCATAGTATATTCGATACATAATATGGATGTATGTATTTCAATAGGGCAATTTTTAAATTTGGCGTTTTTATTAAAAACGACTACAGGTAGCCATAGGGATATATTAACAAAAATTGTTAATAATTAAGCTCTTCATTCGTTTGTATAAAAATATACAAGGTCTTTTATTTAAAAAAAACTAAAAAAGTTGCTCAAAGTTTCCAAAATTGGACACTAAATTTTGAACACCCTGTATACCGCTAAAGTTCCAAATTCTGCCTAAAGCATCTTCTATTTGCTGGTCAAAGAATCCCCAATTATTTCATTTTAATCTTCACAGTTGTGGCAGTACTGTTATTTTTAATGGTACTACATATGTAAATATTAATTTTTTAACAAAAATATTCATTGCACTGAACATATACCGGGTGTGGCGCGAAGAGTTTTGATTAGAGGTTTTTGGGGATGTAGTAATAGGCGAAATGCAAAATTTTACCAGATTACACTGTCGATAATGCTGATTTTAAATATAATATTTTGATGAATGATCTACTTTCGGTACACCGGAAGTACATACCAATTCGCTTATTTTAAATAGAACATGGTATTTTTTATTTTATTTTTGAATTCTTTATCAAATTTCGAGTAAATTTCATGTACCATATCCTATACCAAAAATTACTAGTTTTTGAGATATTTCAATTTTTTCATTTTTTCTAGAAAAACAGTCCCAAATAAATCACGATATTGCTGCAAACAAAAACGCTTCTGACTTAAAATTTGACATGGCGAATTGCAGGACATCACTAAAGTGCCTAGTCCTTGAAAATGTTGATTTTTTATACAGGGTGTTTTTCACATACTACTCAATTCCAACAATTTCAAACAACTATAACTCGCTTATTTCAAGTGCAACATATCAGATTTCAATTTCTAGCTTTATTCTCATTCAATTGATACTAGCATCCCCTATACCTAAATCTAACCGGTTTTGAGATATTTTATTATTTTACTTAGCAATAACGAAACTTAATATTTAAACATTAATAAAGCGTAGGCTGTGACTGTCAAGGATGTGACAACTTAATAGTAAATTGTATGTATCCATTAGCATGTTTGAAAGGAGTTTCTAAGCAATCTTCTTATGGTATCATTAGTTACCTTTGGCTTTTCTGGGTACCTTTCTGTAAAATTATGACACGTTCGCTTAATAATTCTATTACACTCGCTGTAAATAATGATAAGACTTAAAAAATCATCATTTGTAAATGCTAAATTTGCCATTGCTCACTATAAAACATGAACGTTTGAAGAAAACTGTCAAAACATATCTTTGCGCCACACCCTGTACATACATCAAAGAAAAATAAGGAAAATAGGTACGTATAGATAATGGTCAGCCACTGCTATAAATAAATTTTAAAAAACGTGTGATTGTGCCCATGATTTTTTGAACATCCTGTATAGTCAAAAATAATTTTCAGATATATACTTCTTAACGTCTAGTTTCAGTTCTAGTTCAACTGCAGGACCCTGTATATCTATTTAGCCCCAGATTAGATAATCATTTAAATCTCTGAAATAATATTGTGAAAAATAAAGAATTTTTTATATTTCAAGTTAACTTCTTATATTCGAAGTAAGTTTTCTTACATATTAACATGCTGTATTATTTTTTGCAGGTCTACATTAATAAGGGATGCCTACACATTGTAGCTCCAGAAATTGATGATGATAACGAAGAAAGTATTACTGTAGAAAATGCCATAAATGAAATACGTAAAAATTCATCTTTAACTGTTGCATCTGGTAGTATTCAAGCATGTATTACCAAACGGATCCAGGGTTACCCAGATAGCGTAAAAGAGAACCAACACCAAACTTCAGTGTATGTGCCAATTGCTGTAGCTTCAATCCTACGAGCAAACCCTCAATTGATATCACCAGCCGTCCAAGCATTCTGCAGTCGCGACCAAATTGATATGAAAGCTTGTCGTGCCATGAAATATTTTCCTCCAGAAATAAGGGTATTAACTAGTGTTACATTTACTAAATGTTTATATGCTATGCTAATAAATAGTAAGTATCAACCAGAGAGAAAAACTGGTTGGAATTTACCCCTTCCATCTTCCAAAATTTATAAAGCACATAATCTAGGAGTTAAGCTTGCTTGTGGTTTTGAAATTTTAGTTTCACAAGCCAAAGTGATTGCCGGCGATGAAAATGATAAAGATTGGAAAGCTTATCAACAGAAACTACAAGAAAAAGGATATTTCAAGGATCTCTTAGAACATTCTAAGGAATATAATCAATTATTAAATAAAGCAAAAGAGTACTATGCAAATTACAAAGGAAGTCATGTTAGCAATACTTCTATAGGTCAAGAACTCTTAAAATTGCTCCAGTCTTTAGATCATAATCCAGAAGAATTCAAACAAGCAGGGACAAATCTTCCAGCCGATGATGATGATTCTTGGTTAAATATCAGTCCACAAGAACTCAATGAAATCTTAGAAGAACAGTATGGGAGTCAAAGTACAATAACTTTAAATGGTGAAACCGATCCTATCCAATTCACTGAAAATTTAACAACTTTTCTCAATCATGTTTCCAGTTTAGAGGGTGCGGAATTTCCGCAAAAAACAGATGAAATACCAGTAAGGCCTCCTAGAGGAAACAAACGTAATAAAGGGAAAGTTTCTTTTTCAACTGATACTAAGAGGAGGAAACTGCAAGCAAAGTTAATTTTGATCCATCATCTTTTGCTTGCGCTGTTCAAAATATTTTAAATTTTGCGATACCCGAAGATGATTCGTGGGATTTTGACACAGATTCTGATATGAGCGATTACGACGTTGATGAAAATGGTACAAATGGCGAATTGAATAAAATGCAAGAATTAATGGATGCCATGGATAAGGAATTAGCGAAAACCACTATCGGGGAAAGTTTTTTGAAAAAAGAAGATGCTGAAGGATTTGAAGATATTGAAGCGTTTAAGCCTGTTAACATAGACATGAATGCTCTAAAGAACATATTAGAAAGTTATAAATCGCAATTGGGCGAAGCTGGTCCATCTAGCAATATGTTAGGCCCCATGGGTATACATTTGAACGAAACTAAAGGTGAAAGTCCAAAATAACGATATCTCTCGCCTTTTTAAAATTATTAGCTGTAAGTGTTACTGTAGTTGAGTTTTTTATACTTTTTTATTTGATGCTTTTTAAGCGAAATTTTGTGTAACATAGATTTTGAGATATATAGACAAAATTTATATTTATTAATAATTGAGATATTAATATAGAAAGGTCAATAAAGATCTATCAAAACACGTTTTATTTTTTAATATCAAAGAAATATTTTGTAATAATCCCGGTTGTGTTTGACCAATCGGAATATTAAATTTCTGTGCAGTTGACCATTGAAAATAAGTTAAGTAAGAAAAGTAACCATACTGAATACTTGATTTTGTAGTAGTAAAATGTTTGGATAATGTTAAATTACTCAGAACGTTAACACATAAAGTACTGATATAGATATGAGTGTGTTATAGCGGTTGGGCCAGGTACACGTACATCCTCTTATAAAACTAAGCATACAAAATGCACATGTATGTATATGGATGCCAGTCGTTATTGAAGATTTCAGAAGCCTTGAATTCACAAAAGTAGAATGAAAATTGTTAAATCGAGTTAAGGAGGTGTTGAACTGGCCAGTACAATCTGTAAGTTTTTAGTCTTCTTAGTCGATACATGTGTTAAGAGTAGTTACACTATTTCAAAACGCTGGAACACAAATAATAGATTGGTTACAAATGGTTAAAAAGGAGAATGATTTATATTATTAATGTAGGGCGGAGCGAATAATTTGCACAGAATTGTTTATAGATTTTTAAATCTGGTATTACTGTAGGCGACGTCGTTTATCTAATTTGCTAATTTCAAACTTAGTATATGGTCAGTAGTTATAGCGGATAAATAACTGCCATTCAAACTAGTCCAACGGAAATCGAACTCTTCACCAGAAATTTTCAAGAGATCATTTTCATACAACGCGGTTAAATCTCTAAATTCAATTTCACCTGTTTTGGGTTCTCTGCATCTCTCTGCGTTTGCGCGTCAGCTACGCAAGCAATACTTCTTATCTTACTGATGGCCGTGATGTTTTTTTTTTTTTATTACCCTAATTAGTGATTAGTCCTGCAATTGCTGTCTTGTATTTATGTGTATGGTTATTTTCTGTGAGTATTGTGATTTGTTGTAGTATTCTTCTATAGTGCTGGTTCAGAAGGAAGACCAGCTGCCTGCTGGAAGTAGCTGATTCTGAACCTTTTGGTACGTTTATAATTTTGTACTATTGTATAACTTTTGTTCTCGTATCGAATTACCAATAAACTGCTATTATTATTATTAAATCGGATATAATTACACATTGGGTATAAAACAACACATACATAAATATATTCTATATTAAAATACCAACCACCACCACCACTAAAAGTCCAATGTAAATACCATTTTTTTTATGCGCGGTGGGTGCTTAGTTAATTAATTTATATATTATAGTAAAACGATAGGTGCAAAGTTACAGTGTTATATACTTTTTGCGTTATACTTTTAGTTTGTTATCCTTGGATTGGTAGCCTAGGCAATTCGACATTATAATAAATTATAATTACATTAAGATTTCAAATAAAGGAAGTTTGCATAAGACAACGATTGTATGGGAATAAATTGCTTAAGGAAGCAAAATCTATATACTACTATAGCACACTTTATAAAGCTGTATTTATAAGATACATATTGTATTACACAGTAAGTAAAAATATATTTCGGGCATACAATTATTTTGTTGTTTTAAACCACTTAGGCACATTTTGCTCTTTAGATGTGGATGGTTTATCGTAATCGACGTATGCACTTGTACTGGCACCCACGTTAACATCGTTTTCCAAAATAATATCGTCATCATTTTCATCATCCGCAGAGTCTTTGAATCTAGTAGCTTTTTCCCTGTAATAAAAGTTAATTAACGGTTTACTATCAAGAAGCAATCTCTCTAAAGTTGAAAATGACATCAGAAGTTGCCTGAACTTTTACTATTTTATAGGGTGTAGTTAGTGTATAACTTCTTTGGCAAAAAAAAGAAAACAGGAGGGTCACAATAATAATATAGCGCATGATCGCCGTTAAGTAGACATGAAATTTTGTCGCTCCGTTCTTTCTTTAATAAATGAATTCATAGTAGTGCACGTGTAATTGTATGATTAATGTGGGTGGTAATACACAAAGTTACAGCTAATTTGCTAAAAAATGTCTCATAGAAGTATTATTTTATTAAGTATGTAATATTCAAAAAAAGTTAATGATTTTTTCAAAGCTACAAAAACAAGCGGAGATGCTAAAGTATACAATTAAACAAATTGTCGACGTTGTGTAAAAAAATTGAATTCCACAGTATGCGTATTTTTTATGGATGGCATTGATGGTTTATCAGTGAATATATTCCTGTGATTGTAAGTTTTATTGAAATAACCTCGTTACCTAGATTATGGAGCACCGAGACTATCATCACAAGATCTTATTCACAAGCTATTGTACACTGCATATACTTCGTTAATTACAACATCCACATTGATTTGCGCTTCATAAGATAAAGAATCAAACAGTATTGTGTTGTGTAAGTAGTGTTCTTTTGTCATCAGTTATTGATAAACTATAGTTTACCTTAGTTTAGCAGCAGCCATACTTGCTGTAGAAGATGTGGTAAATTTATCCATTAAATCCTTTCGCAAAAATGTTTTGGTATCATTAGTAGATATAGTTCCAAAATGTAGCAATGCACCTGGCACGCAACCTATTTCAACAAGTCGACTCTCCTCACTTAAGATTTGCTTTGGCGGTGTTGTGTCTAGAATTTAAAATATATATTAACATGAGATGTGGTAATTTTATTTCTTTCTACAATATGCTTACATAAATAAAAATCAAGGTCTCGATTTTCTAAGTATTCTCTTACAAAGTTTATAACCGTCCGTATCTCATCTACAGTAGAGAATGTCCCTTGAAGCACAGTTCTATCAGGAAACTGAACTCTAATAATAGTCTTGGTGTAAGTATTAAGATGTCGTAATTGTTTCTTTGATTCCTCTAATTGCCTTAAATTTGATGTCAATAATGGTCTACTTTCTAGTTCTAGTCGTCTTCTTTTAATGTCACGCAATAATTTCTTAGCATCATCTATAGTTAATTCAAAAAAATCATCAGGTAAATCTTCACTTGGTACACTTTGTGCAGTCTCCAATGAGAATAACATGGCATTTCTGTCTCCAAGCTACGAAAAGAAGATAATGTAACATGTATTGAACAAAACAGAATATACTATGAAGCTTACAAATAAAAATTCTTTTTCGATGTTTTCTTCGATAGATCCATGTGGTTGGTTATCTACTTCCATAGGTTCAACTTTCTTTATTGCTTTCTTTTTCTTTTCAGATTTTATAACTTCCGCTATATCGACTTTTTGAACTATAGATCGTTTTAAGCTTTCATTTTTGCTTTTACCAGCGCTTTTATCATTATCGTTTTTGTTGTTGGTTGAATGCACTTGTGGTTCAGGTTTTGACGGAGTACTTATATTCTCTACTGGTTCTCGAACTGGAGATTCTACTCTTTGTAGCTTACGTACATAAGGCTTTTCCTCAGTGGGTTTTGAAGGTAATGGTGCTGAAATGTTTGCTTGTGTTTTAAGTTCCTCAGGTGATCTGATAATAATTTGTATTTTTAGGTATTTAATAAATTAGTAATTGTACTTAGTTTTTTCAATACAAAATTTCTTATACAGTAATAATTTGCTGCAGGTAGTTGTGAAAACTGTAACAAATGTGTTATAGCTACCTTATATCAGTTATCATTTTATAAATATTTTATGTTGTTTTATGTTTACTATGGTGCAGATAGATGTTTGCTGCATGTGTGGGTTGGGTTCATTGTGTTGCTCGACTTTTACCTTGAAAATAAGGTATTCCGAGTATGATACGACAAATACTGTAATGTGAATATGTCGTCAGATCAAGTGTCTTATAGGAATCTCTTCTTGAGCTGGAGTTGTTTAAGATCTTCCTCTAAGAACTCATCAAAATACAAATAACAAATGCGATAAAACAATTATCCTACAGTTATTCTTTTTTGCATTTATGAATGAAGAGCAGCTATCTATCAAATTTGCTGAGTTTGTGTCGATGCTCGAGCACGCAATTTTGACGTAAATGTCATTAAAAATCTGTCAAAATCGCGTGCGCAAGCATCGACACAACCTCAAGCATGGACTATAAATACGACCCTTAGAGTATCCTTCTCTCAGTGGTCCTTCAATCTCTTTGCTAAGGCCGAACTGTTGTTCATAGGCCCTTTGTTTTTTTTTTTGGTTTGGCTTCGTTCTAGCCTGGAAATGTGTTGAGGTGTTGGTTTTATTTTTCAGCTATGGTGAAAGACGCAGAAAGGTCCAAATTTCGTCGATGTTTAAGCGTCCTCAATTGCTAATACTCTTCTGAGTATGTGTTCTGGGCGGAAGTCTGTTTAGGTCGAGTTCCGCAAGGCGGCCAATCAGAGGCCTTCAAGAGTTCTGTTCGCGAGATGGAGTGCATGGTGCTTGAGCGTGGGAACACCGAGATCTTCACGTAATTGCTGATTTCTCACGAACCACGGTGCACCAGTGATTAGACGCAGGGTGCGATTTCATAGGGATTCTAGTCTCATAAAATTTGCGATGCCGGATCACATAAGTGCCCTGTACATGATAATTGGCCTTAGAATGAAAAATATATTAGTGTCTTGATCTTCAATGACAATGTAGATCTAGGACAGAGCAACGAATATAGGTAGGATCTGGCTATATTAAATGTATGAATGATCTTCTCCATATGCTGTTTAAAAATCATGCGGGAATCGAGCCACATGCCCAAATAGTTTACCGACGGACTCCATGGTTATCTAAAGCCCCTACCATAATGTCGTCCGGAGGAGGGCGAGTTCTTCTAGTGAACCTCTGCAACGCATTTGGAGTTGTTAATTTTGAGCCGCCATCTTGAAGCCCATTCAAGAATGTTGTCCAGCGAATGTTGTAACCTACGTCGCAGTAGATCTTCATCTCTACAGGCTGTAGAGATAGCCGTATCGTCCGTATAAATAGCAAGATCCGTGCCTATGTGTCTGGGAAGGTCACTCAGAGTATCTCTCTGGGAAAACCTCCCTGATCTGAGATACTCCATTCCTTGGAAACTACAATAAGCATAGAGCAAAGACCTCGTAGAAACAGACTAAGCATCCTCACAGATTTTATTATAGGGCATTCTCACAAGAGCAAAAACATGACAAGGATAGTTCTGAAACAGAATAGAGAATGCAGGTTCTGCGGAGGGAAGAATGAAAATCAGGAACACCTGACAATTAACTGCACTGCTACTACGGAAACCCGAGCCATTATCTCGAAAAAGAGGTCATAGACGAAGAAGAAATACCTGCTCTGAAACCGTCACAGTTATTGCAATTTATTAAACCTCTTAGACAGGATAAGAAGCTTTGAGAGCGGGGCAAACCCCAGCAGCTTACAGCTCATGTAGGGGAGAGGGGGGGCATAATAGATCAACAGGTCGCAGTGCAATATTACTCTTAATTACATCTAAATCTAACCATCATTAGGTTGAGATTCGGGAGATGCCTTTGAAACTTAATCGCTTCTCCTACTTTTCGGGGCAAGTAGTGTTGTTTACAACATATATCTGATCAAAACAAACCTGTGTTGAGAAAATGTTCAGCTAAGACTAAGTGTGCTGAAAAACGTGCCCTAACATACGGTTGATGTGTGTCCTAGTTTGAATTGAGCATCTGGTTTTACTTATGTATACTGAACCACAATCGCATGGAATTTTATAAATGTCTTTAGCGGAGAGAGCATTGTGGCCTTGGACAAAGGAAGAATTTGGAAAATTTTATTTAACGGTTTAAACATAGTTTTAATGTTGTGTTTACGGATAATTCTACTGATGTGATCTGTAACGCTGTAGATGTAGAGGAGCACAATAGTGGTTTGTTGATTACAAGTTTCCGATTTATCCTAAGGAATTTACCGTTGAATGTATAAATGTGTGATCCCTTATATGTTGCTGGAACTATAACCATTCTCGAAGAGTAGTTTTGACATCAAGTTTAATAGATATTGTATATTTTTTGCATTTTTATTTTGTTTTTGTATTCTATATAATTTACACTACTATGAAGCTATCAAAACCAGGAAGCCCTCGTAAAAGAGTCTTAGACCCTAGATACCTTCAATATTATTAAGTGTTACGTAGTTGTTTAATTATTAAGTTATTGATGGTTGGAGTAATGTGTTGCTATTTAATACCTGCTGATATCCTGCATTGAAGCAATTCTTACTTCATATAGAGTTTAAGTTTTCACCATTGAAAAATACTTATTTTGAAAACTTGTACTGACTTAACAATTTTTGAAAAACTTTTAGACAGGTTTAACGGTTTGTATTGAAAAAACTATTTGTAAGTAATATACTCACTTATGAATTAATCTTAATATCGCTCTTCCACTAGTTAAACCAAGAGATTTGAGATCAGTTGATTTAAATGCTTCTAAACCATATATTTCCTGTCTCATATAAATTATAACTGAATTCTTTGAGGGCTCCAATTCATCTGGTGTTAATTTGCTGAGAATTTCATATATGGTATTACTTGGCTGAAAAGTACCTAATAATCTATTTCCACTTTCCAGATGAATTCCAATGGTAACTTCACTTTCTATTCTAGTTCTCGTGCTAGTACACAGTTCTAGTTGAGCATTATTAGGTAGTCCAGAAAATCGTAATGTGGCATTTATGTCCAATATTTGTTTGTGGTGTCGTATATCATATTCTTCTGAATTAAATCCATGTTTTTTACAGACTTCTTCAATTATCTACGAGGCATTTTTTTGTCACAAATTATTTATGTAAAATTATTTTACCTGTAAGATTGTTGTATTTGGAGACACTTTAACATTTTGACGTCTTCCATTTGGTGTTAAAACGATCACATTCCCACTGGACGCCATAAGAAAATTATTAATTGAAAATTTTAACACATTACTCGCATGACAAGCAAATCGCTTCTGTTCTAACCTATAAATCTGGATAAATCAAATTTTCTGCAAATTTAATAGTTTTAAATGTTCGAATTTTCAAGTGATATCTATTGAACGATATTAGAACTAACAAATATTTTAGCAGCTGTTCGAAGATGGCACTATACTCCTCTTCATCAATTACAGATTGCAGTTTCCAAAAAAAATTATGGCGATGGTGGTGTCATAAAATTAATCGACTTGATGATAATCTTATAACGAATAATCTTGTTAAAAGTATTAATTGTGTACAGTAATCAAGAAAAACAGTAATGGCATCGACGTTTACGAAAGTTTCATTATTACGATCTGGAGCTGTAAGTCAATTATTTAAATTTTATATGGCTGGGCTGTTACATAAACCCAGCACCATACTCTTATTAAATACAAAATTATTTTAGGTGCGTGCATACTCGGCACAAGTAGCTCCCGTTGCAGGCTCTACAAATTACGAGGTAAAAACGAGCGTTTTACCTAATAAATTGGTTGTGGCACATGCCGAAAATGATTCACCAATTTCAAGAGTCTCGATTCTATTCAGGTATGGTTGTGAAGATAAATGTGTGTATAGTGTCTTATAATAATAATAATAGCATATTCTAAGAGAGAAGCAATATAGGTGGATCCCATTTTTATGAAATAGAGTGGCAGACATAAATCAGAATATTTGTACGATCTAGGCAGTATTTGTATACTAAGAAAATAAGTACCTATTGAAAATATGAATTTATTATGAATACTTGGTGAATTCATTAAAATAATAAAATGCAAATTTTTAATCATAAATTTTGAATTTGAAGTTTAAAATGTTACGATTCAATGAATTATCCTGTAGCTCATACAGGTACGCTGAGAATTCCAAAATGTAAGCATTTTAAGTATTACTAGCAAATAATTTTTCAATTTTTTAAATTGACAATCACATGCAATTATTGAAATGGATATTTAAAGATATGTAGAAAAAATTGTGTTTTTTATTGTTTCAATAAGGTTCATTCAGCATTTAATATCGATATTTAAATAGTGATAAGCATATTTAAAAGTTGATGCAAACACTGCTTTCACCAATAAAAAAAGCCTGATAAAATCAAATAAAACATATGAGCTAAGCACCCTTACATATCTGAGTATTTTAGATATGGAGGTTAATTAAATCATTATAACTTATTCACCTACCATTTTAGGTATAGGAACACCTAATATGGATTAAAAAAGAATCTTCTGTAGAATCAGAATAACTAAGAAAATATATACCTTTCCATTTAAAAAATCTACTTTCTGCAGATTGAACTTACTTATAAGCAACTAAGTTTTTAAACACCCTGTATAATATTACAGAGAAGAACTTCAAATGTTGTGTAACTACACAATATCAGCTGTGCGTATGGAAAATTTCATTCGTCTCTCTTACTCCTACTTGACATAATATCACTATAAAGTAAGATCGATATCTGTCACTTTTTTTCTTTAATTGGCAATAACTCAGAAGGAATGCTATTAGGTATAGGGTACGATACATGAAATATGTGTAAAATTTATCATAGAAGCTGATGTTATAATTTATTTTATAGCATGCTACTTAAAAAATCGAAGTTGGTGCCCACTTCCGGTTAACAGGATTCCCTTGCCATACAGATCATGTACAATCTCTGGTTAATTTATGAGTGTCACTTTATAAATTTATATCTTTGAGAGATTCCAATAAGATATGTACATTGAAAAACAACTGCATTCTTTCAAATGATTTAGCTATGCAGGGCGAGAAAATGTTTCTCTAAGAATATCCTCAGAGTCGGAAGCATCAGAATTTTCACTAAACTCATTTGTTTACTAATACTGGCAACAATTTCGTCATCTGCGGAAATTTCGCTGGAAGTAATATCTTCATTGACGTTTATAAAATTGTCCATTTGTTACAGGGTACGCACTGCACAATTCAACACAATACTTATTAAACGACTGTGAAACATTGGAGACGATGTTTCGCTTGATGATTATTTTTCTTTCAGTTCTGATAATGGTATTCCACCTTCTGTATCATAAAAGTTATGCTTCCGAAAACCTGCTTGTCTAAAACAATTTTGGATTGTTTTAGAAGTAATACATTGCATACTGTGGTTACAATGTTAAGCAATCAAGAAGATCAATTTTAAGAATGGAATGATGCTCTTCAAAACACCGAATTTTCTTTTATTGCAGATTCTGCATCTGCAATGAAATTTAAAACATTTTATAACACCTTGGTCGAGAGGCTGGAGTTTGGATGTCGTGTTTGGTGGAAAGGATTCAAATTTTATTACTTTTAGTTTGTGACTCAATTGGGGATGTGCAGGACAGATAGCGATAATGAGCAAAACATTCCTGTTTTAATGTAAAAAAATACTTGTGCAATTCCAGAAGTAACGTTTTAAAAAGGCCGGTGGACATCCATACCATTTTCTTGCTTTTTCAAGTAAGAGACAAGTGCGCGAGTCCTCGAAGTTTCCTCGAGTTTCCCTCCGTAGCTTTTCTCATTTTTATATGCTAACGTTTCGTCTGGTAAACATTTGAGGGACTAGTTTCGTCTGCATTGAAGATATCATTATCATAGGAGGTAAAAACAGCTGGCAGGTGTTATGGATCCACGTATCACATTTTTCTTCATCAACTGCCGCATATTTATCTAAAAAGCTGTTTTTGTAGTTTGCTGTACCTAATTTTATGTAGATATGTATGTATCGTACATTCCAACCGCAGTCTATGATAATAAACGTGCCTATTCTTAATTCTTACCTCTTTTTACATTTTTGCCATGTTTTGTTATGTTGGCGTTAAAATTTTGATTTCCTATTTTTTCAGAAAAATTTAGTGCTGTTTATTGCAATATTGGACCTGATACATGCAAATTTTTCTTTCTAGCACATTCAATCCTATATTTCCGCACCGAAATTTAAGATGCAGTCTTATTCTTAATAATTGTAGACAATGTACTTTATGGTATATAGTGTACTTTTGAGTAATACCCTTTTTCTTAACTCCACTTTTCATTTTGTTAAAAATTTCTACCTTTGTTTGAATCGTCAGATTTTTAAGTCTTTAAAGGCTGTGTTGGCAGTTTCCAATTATGAAAGTATTTGAGCTAGCGAAATTCGAGTTAGAGAGATCAAAATACACGCAAATTGTAGATAAAATGCAGGGAACAAGAGTAAATTTCAACTTGCAGAAAACTTCGACTTGTGGAGGTTCCACTTATGGAGGTTTGACTGTAATTTACAAATAGAAATGAAATTGAATGATTTCTAGTTTTGAATATATTTTGTAAACGTTTCTTTGTAAGAAATTCACACAAGTTGCTTGTCAATGACACGATATCCCTCTCTCTGGATGGTCATTTTCTAGTATTAAGAGATGATGTTAAAGATAGTTTAAAGGCATGAACGTCGTTACTGTAATTTCTAAGATGGTGGCAAAAAAACTTGACATGTTAGGTACATAGTTTCAGTCGTATATAGCATTTGGAATAAATATATTCATTTGCAAGGAATGCGTTAAAAATTCTCTGAATTGATTTATTGTTTGCGTTTATGTTCGCTGTGTTTCGTTTTTAGGCGTTTTTAGGCCCCTGGTAAATGACGCCCTTGTTTAAAGGTACAGTTATTGTTAGCATATTGTTGTAATTGGTTGCTAGAACTATTTATCTGTTTGAATGACGATTGTATTGTATTATATTAATATTAAGATGTTATTCCTATACAAAATTCTAAAACACCATGCATATAAGACTTATACCACTCTTAATCATTCATTGCCATTACATACAGCATTAGCATACTTATTATGAATATGGTGTTAATATTTTTCAATGTTGTCAGATATACTGAACGCGCTATACTTGTTACGAATACGAATACAAAGAATTCACATACAATTTATTTGTTTAGAGCTGGTTCCCGAAATGAAAGTGGAGAAAGTATGGGTGCTACACATGTCTTACGTGTTGCAGCTGGAGGTACCACGCAAAGTTTCTCAAAATTTGCAATTGCACGGCAGGTGGCGCAAGCTGGTGCGATACTGACATGTACCACAGATCGCGAACTAGTTGCTTATACTTTAGAAGGCACACGAAAAGCTGTGCAAGATACCATTCCTATATTATCTGCCGTTGCCGCCGAGCAACTTTTCTATCCATGGGAGATTTCTGAGAATGATAATCGATTGAGACTAGAGCTTGCTACACGCCCTCCTCAAGTAATATTGTTGCTATTAAATTATGTTACAAAATAATATATTATACATTATAGCTTAGAGCTGTCGATTTGCTTCATAAAGCTGCTTATCGGACAGGATTGGGAAATTCACTTTATACTGCCAAATATAATATTGGCAAAGTGTCATCTGAAACACTTCAACATTATACAGCAACCAATTTTACTTCTAACCGTGCGGCTGTAGTTGGTATTGGCATTAGTCATGACAAATTACGTGAATGTGCACAGAATTTGCCCTTAGACAGCGGCAGTGATGAAACAGGACCAGGAGTATACAAGGGAGGGGAAATTAGGTATGGTGATATCTAATGATTACAATAATGTCCAGGTATAAGTTAGGAAAACTTATTTTCTTCTTAAGATTCGTTTTAAAATTTAATTGTAAACTTATTCATATATAATACGATGATAATTTGGTCTCTTTTTTATAGGTCCGATAAGGGGGAGATTTGGCGTATGTCGCTATTGCCGGCGAAGGAGGTAGTTTGAAAAATATAAAGGAAGCAATTGCTTTCTCTGTTTTGCAGCAAGTTTACGGTATGGGGCCATCTACCAAGAGAGGTTTGGGAAGCAGTAACTTGTTGCGGAAGGCAATCGGCGAATTAAACGAACCTCATTCAATTGCCGCAATAAATGTTTGTTATTCTGATTCGGGTTTGTTTGGCGTTCTTCTTACTGGTAGTGCTAATATTGCTGGGAATCTAGTTGCTGCAGCCCTGAAAACTTTAAAATCTCCCAACATTTCAGATGCTGATGTCAATAGAGGTATATTTTGCTCTAGAATTACATGGCTGACAGTGTGTTCGTATCTATTTTACTATCATTCATGCTTCTTTTTACAGGTAAAAATCAACTTAAAACTACTGTTCTATCCGCCATGGAAAGTGGTTCATATGCCTTAGAAAAAATTGGTCTTCAAGCCGTTTTAACTGGTACTGTTTTATCACCTAGCGAAATTGCCTCTATGATTGATACTGTTTCTGCAGCGGAGGTTAAAGCAGTACGTATTTTAGTTTTTGTTCATCCGTATAACAAGGTTTTCGAGGATAAATTTGTTAAAAGTTTAACAAACCAATTCGGGAAAAACGTTCGAACACATCATATTTTACTTTTATTTAGGAATTGTTTCGAGTAAAATTTAGGATGATTCGCGTGAGAGGTATAAAATCGATATATTTTTTTTTAATGACAACCTCAAATATGAAAGAGCACATTTTTTTATATATGGCTTATCTTTTAATTCTGATTTATTTCCACTTAGAGGTCAATAAAACAACAAATAATTAAATACCAATTTATTCCATAACATATAATAATATGTTTTCGTTAAATAACTTCTTCAGTGGAAGAAATTGACATTTAATATGTATTAAATGACTAATAATATAAATATAAATTGCCATGCCTATCAACAAAATTATCTAAAAAACAAAGAATTCATTGATATATCGAATTTTAATTATATTCACAAGTAATAATGAAGGAATAATGATATAATACAACATTAGAAATTGAAATGATTTGAATTATTCGTATATCAATCTACTTTTTGTCAAGCTCTAACAATTCTGTTCAAGGACTAGGGAAAAACATGGCAAAAAAACCTAGTCAAGAGCTTAAAATTAATAAAATTCATGCGTGAATTAAATTATTATAAATAACGCTTAAATTATCAATATCCGTTCTAAAATTTACCGCGTTTTCATCTTTCTTAATGTATATCATTTCGTAAATTAATCTTTTTTTATAATTATTTTCCTTTTTTAAAATTTTAGTGTTTTGAAAATCAAAATTATGTCGTCTATCTTTAGAGTGCTTAGATAAAGCAGTTTCAGCGGTGACGTTATGTGTAACAGTGTATTGATGGTTATAAATTCGTTTCTTTAAATATTGTTTGGTTTGTCCGATATAACATTTATTACAATCTTTGCAATCTAATTTATAAACGACATTACTTTGATTATCATGTTTAATGGGTGTTTTTAAATTTGTGAATAAATGTCTATTGTTGGTAGGTATGAAAGTGATGTGAATGATTTTTTTAATTCGTGTTTTATTGTGTCGCTTAAATTGTTTATATATGGTATAGTGTGGTATATGTTATTATTTGATTTTTTACCTGTGTTATATATTTTATTTATTCTTTTTGTGATTAATTTATTGTAAAACTGTTTAGGATAACTATTTTTTTCTAGTATTGTTTTTACTTTGCTTAAATTTTCTTTTCTAAAATCAGGGTGAGCTAATTTAATAGCCTGATCTACTAAACTGTTAATTACGCTTTTTTTAAAATTTACCGAAGTGTTTGAAAAATAGTTTAAATGCCTACTACTGCTAGTGTCTTTAATGTACCAGTTTGTTTTTATTTGTGTGATATCATGTAGTATCTTTACATTTAAAAAGTTTATAGAATTTTGATTTTCTCTTTCAAAAGTAAATTTTAACCTATCATGATATGTGTTAAATGTGTACAGAACATGTTCAATTTTATCATTTGGTATGCAGCATATATACAATCATCTACATACCGCTTATAAAATTGCACATGACAGTTTAGTTTGTCAAGTGAGACCTGCTCTAAGTCCTCCATTATTAAATTTGCTATAACAGCAGATAATGTCGTTTATAAATTAGATTGCAAAGATTGTAATAAATGTTATATCGGACAAACCAAACAATATTTAAAGAAACGAATTTATAACCATCAATACACTGTTACACATAACGTCACCGCTGAAACTGCTTTATCTAAGCACTCTAAAGATAGACGACATAATTTTGATTTTCAAAACACTAAAATTTTAAAAAAGGAAAATAATTATAAAAAAAGATTAATTTACGAAATGATATACATTAAGAAAGATGAAAACGCGGTAAATTTTAGAACGGATATTGATAATTTAAGCGTTATTTATAATAATTTAATTCACGCATGAATTTTATTAATTTTAAGCTCTTGACTAGGTTTTTTTGCCATGTTTTTCCCTAGTCCTTGAACAGAATTGTTAGAGCTTGACAAAAAGTAGATTGATATACGAATAATTCAAATCATTTCAATTTCTAATGTTGTATTAAATCATTATTCCTTCATTATTTCTTGTGAATATAATTAAAATTCGATATATCAATGAATTCTTTGTTTTTTAGATAATTTTGTTGATAGGCATGGCAATTTATATTTATATTATTAGTCATTTGACACATATTAAATGTCAATTTCTTCCACTGAAGAAGTTATTTAACGAAAACGTATTATTACATATATGTTATGGAATAAATTGGTATTTAATTATTTGTTGTTTTATTGACCTCTAAGTGGAAATAAATCAGGAATTAAAAGATAAGTACATAAAGGTCAAAAAATACATATATTAATTTATATATGGCTAGGTAATTGTCAAATAGTCAATGCTCAATTAGTCAAAAGATAAAAGAAAAGTAATTTTGAAATTAAATGTATTAAATTTAATGGCAATGACGCAACATTTACTCTTTGAAATTTGAATATTGTTTGTAAGTTTAGGAAGTATACATTTTATTTTTTGACAAAATAATTTTGTATATATTATATAATATTTTTTCGACCTATACTGATAATTACTGTAATGTTTGTAAAAGAATGCGTTCTTTCATATTCCGTATTTAAAGCTGTATCTGTATTCATTTTTTAAAAAAGCACAGCGTTTTTCCCAAATTTGTTGAATTTCTAGCGAATTTACTCACTTTATTAAAACACTTTTTACATATTTGATTTTAATTATTTATTTTAGGCCGCACAGAAAGTAGCGTCTAGCAAGCCGACAATTGCGGGAGTAGGCAATTTAAGATGTGTACCTTTCTTAGATGAATTGAAATAAATGATTATGCTGTATTACATTATTTAATATTTAATGTCAGTCATCGTGCTATTACAACTAGTGCTACAGTACAGTGATAACTTGTATTCATTTACGTGTATAATAAAATGTTACACCAATTTTTTTAATGTATATATGCCGTTCATTTGAATAAACAACCGTTTCAAATTGCAGTTTTTTTAACTCAGTAGTAAATGGTATTGCTAATAATTTTCTTTGGTGCATTGATAATACTCATCAAATGTAGCCATTAGTTTGCTATTTTAACCTTTTCTTATGTACATTTGTCTGATGACGGCTACATAGGAATATGCTGCACGAAGAATCTGCAAACAGAAAAGAAGTTGTATTTTTCTTTAGTGGTGAGTGTAGCTGCAACGACTTCCTACTGCGTATTGCTTGCCAACACTACCCACTGCAGCTCTTGCTGTGTAAATTTTGCATGTTAACGTATTTCACAACAGCTCGATCGGAGTACCGATCTAGCGAGAAGTGGCCACAAGCTTCACCGACAAAATTCGAGCCTTGGATCATAACACTGGTCAACAGGTTTTTTTTTCTTACACTCTGATACGAGTACATTATGGAATTTTTCATTGTTATTCTAAAAATATTTTCAAAAATTGGCTATCACGTCAGGTTTCTGAGAAATGTTATTTTTTATACATATACATATGTATTAAATATACTGTATGTCTAAAGATATTTTTTTATGAGTAACTTAAAAGAAACTATCAAGTTGTTATCGTGCTAACAGGAATGTCTGAACAGGATTTAAGATGTTTGGGCTTCATTTGTATGTCATAGTTGTTAAACCACTCCCTTTTTTCCCCTCTAGAACCAATCAAATCAATGAATTAATAGATCTGTACATATGTGAGTATATAGTGGCTTTCGATTTGTCCATAAGGGTTACTCGGGATCTCGGGAACAGCTCTGGAGCTACTCGTGTGCGTGTACAGTGAACTAACTCAGTATAGTTCAGGTACAGATAAAGTGTAAACAAATAAAGGATGGAGGGGTGGCGGCCATGTAATCACAGATGTAACATAACCTTTCAAGTTTTCGTTTTGTTTACATTTCATTCAAATTGTCAACACTTTTTTGTAAACAAACGCAAGTGCGCATGCGGGAGCGTATCGCCCCAGGTGAAAGGTTGGTGCACCAGGGGTGAAGGGAAGCAGAAACGGGGCTGTACAAGTGCGAGTCACATGGCAAAATAGAACGACAGATAGGTGACTCGGAACAGCTCCCGAGCTGTACGGTGTACAAATCGAAAGCCACTTATATAAGACCCTACAGACACGTTATTCGACTCAAATTGACTCAATGTAGGTAGTAACATTAACGTTTTCTGGATTCGCAATGTCCCGTAGGTGTGTAAACAATCCTAACAGTTTTTGTTATGTATGTAGAAAATTCACCGTTCGACAACATAGACGAAATATTACACCGTTAATATGTATATCAAAATCGCCAGAAAGAACTTTCACAGTATTTTTCAACTGAAGAAGGTCTTTCATTTTGTAAAAATGTTGATGGTTTAATGCGAGAATTAGATTACAAACACCAATCGGAAGAATGGCGTCTTTTTATAGATGCTTCTAAATTGAGTTTGAAAGTTGTCCTTCTACGTATAGGAAACAGCTACCCTTCCATTCCTATTGGTCATGGCGTGCACATGAAGGACACATATGATAATATGACACGTCTCCTTCATAAAATCAATTACAAAAGCTATAAATGATACATCAGTGCTGATCTCAAAGTAATTGCAATTCTACTTGGTCTACAACTTGGATTCACAAAGTATTACTGTTTCCTTTGTAAATGGGATAGTCGAGCGAGAAATTTACACTTTACTGTTAAGCAATGGCCAACCAGAATACAATATACTTCTGGAGAAAAGAACGTAGTCCATAGTTCGTTGGTGGAGCCTCATAAAAATACTTTTACCGCCTTTACACATAAAATTAGGTCTGATGAAGAATTTCGTCAAACCATTGGATAAAGACGGACCAGGATTTCCATACCTTAAACAAAAATTTCCGAATATATCTGAGGCAAAGCTTAAAGAGGGGATTTTTATAGGACCCCAGATTAATCTGTTACAACAGGATCGAGAATTTGACGTACTCTTGAGCGATTTAGAACGGACTGCTTGGGATGCATTTAAAAGTGTGGCAAAGAATTTCTTATGAAATAAAAAATCTGAAGATGGCGAGGAAATTGTTAGTGAACTTCTTAGAAGTTACCATGCATTAGACTGTAATATGAGTCTTAAAATATATTTCTTGCATTCGCACCTGAACTTCTTTCCACCGAATCTTGGCGATGTTAGTGACGAGCATGGGGAAAGATTTCATCAGGATATTTCCACTATTGAAAAACGCTATCGGGGCAAGTGGAATAGCGAGACGCTTGCTGACTACTGTTGGACTTTAATTTCGGAATGTTCTTTATCCCAATATAAAAGAAAAGTGAAAAGAAAGACTTTCTAAATACGTCTCAGAATAGCATACCTATACTTAGTTAGTGTTAGTATTGTATGATCAATATGAATTTTGTTTGTTTATAATACCTGACATGATAGAAGATATTTGTTTTTATAATAATTATTAGGAATATAAAACAAAATAAGTTTGTATATGTATAATTCATAAAAAAAATTAAAAACATGAAAATTTGTTCTTCTGTGTAATTATTGCGTTTCGTAATGAGATTTTAGTTTCTAAATTGTCTGTAATAATTAATTAGGCTAGGATGTCCTCCATTGTATAAAGAAAAGATGTGGTATATATGATAGTTTCCTGACTAGTTTTGGTTGACAATTGTTTTTAGGATCCTACTACTACACTTCCTGTTACACAGTATTTCCTGCTTTTCAACGTTTGTCTTTGTCTTAAATCAATCTAAACGTAAAAAAGTACATCGCAAAATTATATCTAATGATATAGAATGTGCCAAAAATCAGCATGTTTGATGTCGTGTGAACAGTATTAATAGTATTTAAGGAATTGCAGCTGAAAATTTTTCGTTAAATTTGAAAGAGATACTATTTTGTTAGAACAAAGCAAAAATACTCCGGAACAAATTTAAGATAAAAGCATAAAAATCAAATTTGTAATCATCGTTTCACTTCGATAATATAATATACAGTGACCGGCAGAAAGTGCGCAGCATATGGGAAAATGGTTTACCTTTGAATATAGCAAAATTATGTTATTGCATCATATCTCGGCATGACTTGAAACCAAAATAGCACTCGCGATTTCTGCCGAAACTCTCATCGTATACGAGGGAAAGTCAAAAATACAAAATTACGCTAAGAGTAAAGTACCCCCATTTTTAACATTAGACTTTTCTTTATTAACCAATAGTTCTTTAGTTTTAAAAATCAAAGTAAAATATCGAGTTTCATTCAATTTTGATGAAAAATTTCAGTTTACTGTTTATTCTGAATTACCCTGTATAAGAAATTGTGCGCGCTCATACAATACGCAAATCTTACTCTCTGTAGACATCGTAACAGAAAACCATAAATAATACGTCGCAAAAGTCAGCTACAAAAATAATATAGCTCTTAAAAATAAAAATTCAAGAATGTGAAATAATTTTGCTGCACACCATATTTTACGTTTTCAGAAGGCAAAAAATTTTATTTAACTGAAATTGTGTGATTCATTTTAACTTAATCATCTTTAAAATTGTAATATTTTTTCATAAAATTAGCAACACTTCTTTTTATTCAGGTGTTAATAATAAACGCTTGACGAGAAAGAGCGACAAAAATAAAAAAAGTTAGTCTCAGCATAATACTCGACAGATGTTTTTTCGTACTGCATGTGTTTGATTTTAAAAAACATGAACTTAATTCAATAAATGTCATTTAGACATTTAGTTTTGCTATTAAAATGGAAGCGGAAAGGTTATCGGTACAAGAAAAGGTAGAAATAGTTCTAATTCGTGGAGAAAATTACTATAGCTATCGCGAATCAGCAAATATTTTTAACAATAGACACAATAAAAATATTCACGATTCTACTGTATGCCGAATTGTGAACAAATTTAAACAGACTGGTTCGGTGGAAAGTAAATACAAGCAAACCCATGGGAAAGGTGTAACCAATGAAGAAAATAGTTTAAATGTGTTATTATCAGTAAATGAAGTTCCTACTATGCCATTGTCTGAAAGAGAAGATGTATTAGGTATTTCCGAAAAATCGATTAGAAGAATTCTTAAAAAAGACAAGTACTTACCATATAAACCAAAATTCACCCATACTCTTCAACAAAGAGATCTAGATGCTAGAATTGACTTTTGTTGTTAGTTCCAAGGCAAGAAGAAAGATAATCCCCATTTTGGAAGTCAAATATTATTTACTGACAAAGCAACCTTCACAAGCAACGGCGTAGTAAGTTCTCAAAATTGTAGGTGGTGGGCTAATCAACATCCTAATTTTACAATTGAATGTAAAAGCCAATATTCATTTAAAACAAACGTTTGGTGTGGTATATTGAATACTCAAATAGTTGGACTATATTTTGTCCGGCGAAATTTAAATGCAGGTAGATATTTACAATTCTTGCAGAATGAATTTAGCGAGTTCCTATAGATGAGATGCCTTTAAATCTACGAGCGAATATGTATTTTCAATAAGATGGTGCTTCGATCCACTCTACATTGCAAGTAAGAGAATGGCTTAATCAACAATTTCCTCAAAAATGGATCGGACGGTTTTCAGAAAATCATTGGCCTACAAGATCGCCTGACATTACCCCAATGGATGTCTTTCTCTGGGGTTACTTAAAGAATCAAGTATACAAACATCGACCATTTAGAAATCTGGACCATTAGGGAATACGATTAGGCAGTGTGTCGTTCAAATTAATCCGGTTTTTTAAGAAACGTAGCACAAGAATTTAACAACAGCACAATGAAATGTATAGAGAATGGGGAAGCTCACGTAGGAAAATAATGTACTTGTAAATAAATATTTTTGTTTACGATTTTGTTAATGTATTTTGAGTTTTATTTCCTACTATTATGTATCTTTACTATTATTATTATTAAAACCTGAATAAAAAGAAGTGTTGCTAATTTTATGAAAAAATATTACAATTTTAAAGATGATTAAGTTAAAATGAATCACACAATTTCAGTTAAATAAAATTTTTTGCCTTCTGAAAACATAAAATATGGTGTGCAGCAAAATTATTTCACATTCTTGAATTTTTATTTTTAAGAGCTATATTATTTTTGTAGCTGACTTTTGCGACGTATTATTTATGGTTTTCTGTTACGATGTCTACAGAGAGTAAGATTTGCGTATTGGATGAGCGCGCACAATTTCTTATACAGGGTAATTCAGAATAAA
Source organism: Holotrichia oblita (assembly GCA_023690525.1). NCBI lineage: Eukaryota > Metazoa > Arthropoda > Insecta > Coleoptera > Scarabaeidae > Holotrichia > Holotrichia oblita. The sequence continues at coordinate 171,875,725 of CM043015.1, read as the reverse complement.
CAGTAAACTGAAATTTTTCATCAAAAGTGAATGAAACTCGATATTTTACTTTGATTTTTAAAACTAAAGAACTATTGGTTAATAAAGAAAAGTCTAATGTTAAAAATGGGGGTACTTTACTCTTAGCGTAATTTTGTATTTTTGACTCTCCCTCGTATACGATGAGAGTTTCGGCAGAAATCGCGAATGCTATTTTGGTTTCAAGTCATGCCGAGATATGATGCAATAACATAATTATGCTATATTCAAAGGTAAACTATTTTCCCATATGCTGCGCACTTTCTGCCGGTCACTGTATATTAATAAGAAGAAGAAGTTACACGGGAATTCGTCAGTAATACTAGAACGCTGATTTTTCATAGCATTTAAACGTAATGTATTAATTTCAAGTCTAGAAATGTTATTTTGAATTGTTATTTGTGGACAATTTTATGGCAGTATTATGTATATTATTTTATTATCCTTTCAACCATACAACAAATTCGAAATAAATTGAAATTAGCTGTTAGCAAAATTTCTCTTTCTAATATACTTACACTCAACGCCGTTTCAGTAGACATGTTGTAGAATGGTCCTACAGATAGCGTAAGTGGCTTCTGGCAACGTAGAATAACCAGTACTAGAGACTTCTTTATTTCTTCGTTATATTCAAACCAGTCACTTTCCCAAATTGCCTTAGCAACTTCGACACTCTAAAAGTATAAAAAAATGTGTCTGCATTTTCGCACGTGTATGCGTTGAAAATATTAGCATACAGCATTCTGTTTTATTACCTGTAGCATAATTTCATTGGCATGCCAATAAAATAGAAACAATTGGATTAGCATGGCAATTAAAAATTCGATAGCAAACATTTGTTGCCATCCAACGCCAGACTAGAAATAAAAAATAACTCAAATAAAAGAAAGTGTCAAGTGTAAGGAAGTTCAAAAGAATGTAATATTTATCGTCACTCAGCAGACCTGAAGCTTTGTTTATCTTACGTTCACAATATGTAAGCAGTTGATGGGAGTATATTCATTTATTTGTTTTAAACGAAGGGAATGATATAATCAACAATATTAAAGTAAAAATGGTATCGCTGTAGAAGGTTCGGTACCCAATGCCAGAAATACCAATGACGGGCCCGTATAACAAATTCTCATGAACAGAAATGCCAGTGTGTCAAATGCGTGCAAGAGCAAACTACGAATGAATGTGAGAAGCTACGAACCACGGCGTTGAAATGTGCCAATTGTAGGGACGATTACGTTGCTAATAATAAGCCACAAATACAGTAAAACATTACAAAAGCTACGAAGGTATCTATCTTTCTCTCCGCAACAAACCTGTGCCCTTTCACAACAATCCAAATTTAATAAATACTTCTTACTTTGATAAATTCTTTTTCGCACCGATTTGGACCTACTCAGCAGCACACTCCTGAAATTTTTCTAATTCGATATGTCGTGGACTTGTAAAACATTTGAAGATGTTTCAAGAAGTAATGCCGTTTAACAACAATCTATTTGATTATCTAAGGGCTATAGCTAACTACGATGGCGGTATGAAAAATGGCACAAGCAATTTAGAGGAGTCCCGTAAACAACAACGCAAAAAACATGAAAGCATTAAAAAGAAGATCTCCTGTGAGGAGAGCTCCATGGCTCCGACTAATTAGTGCTGCGATAATTAATAACTATAATGCTTAATGCGTTGTTATATATATATTTTTTTTAATGTGTGGTGGGTGCTTAGTTGCAGTGACTCCGTAAGCTGTATTACTTGTCTGGCTATCACTGCAACTCTTGCGGTGTAGTTTAGTCTGTGTAAGTTGTGTTTAAATGGCTTTGTGACAGCATCATATCGCCTTTTATGATGCCGCGCTGTTAATCACTTTGCTCCCAACAGCGAATGGCAAGTCGATCCGGGATTAAACTCTCTGAAAAAATGTCACCGTCCCTCCAGAGAATTGAACCCTGGCACCTATCGTCCTCTCACAACAATAGTCAGCCGCCTAACCACTGCGGCCATCGACCCGATAACTACAGATTTTGGCTATCAGAGGACTTAAAAATCCTCTCCTCCTTAAAAATACACCGTAACATGCAGGCCACCATCACACTACACTTGAAGAAGACAAGAAAGGAAGCATATAATGTTTGGCTCATTAGTTTTGACCGTTTGGTTTTAAGATGAGTTCAATCAGTAAAGCCAGAATGCAACCACAGATATTATAATGAAAGACAAAATACACCCTTAAAATCACATCGCATTGTGTGCTATTACTAACCTTTTTATCCAAAGTATAATGAAAAGTCACAGATATATAGGTCATTAGACCTATTCTTTGCCTAAATGCATTCCAATATTTTACAAGGTACAAGGTTTTACTGTTGTCAGTTGTTATATTGTGTGCATTTTTTATATCCAGCCGCCTGGACTAAAAAATCTTCTCCGAAATATTTGTTAATACAGTAGCCAAGAAAAGGAATTATTTGTAAACAAAATTACAATATCATTGATTCCAACCAAATGTTCAAACTGCCATCTTCCAACCCCTTGACAATAAGCTAATTCTTAAAAAGATTTTTTTGATACATTGCGAATAATCCCTAAATTAGTTTTATGATGGTTGATTTTAAAGACCTCAAAAATTTTAGAAGTGTAAGATTTGGAGGGTATTTTATTGGTTCTCGTCTACCAACCCACCCAAAAACGCCTGAACAGATTGCACGCAGGTGCATTATTTTTTTTGCTATGGCTATCAATGTAATCAATATTGCTTAGGACTCAGAACACCGAAATTTTGAGATGACACAATCTGTTGTTGAACACAAAACTGTTATATCGGACAATCCTATTTATATTTGAGGAATTATATGTGGAAGTTAATTACCACTATTTTTTTAAATGAATTTTGAGAGTATTCAAAAGTTATATTTCTTGTTGTAACGCAAATATACCTGAGGATTGACTGGCTTCCCTAAAATTTGAATCGAAATAACTGTAAAATTTTGGCATATAATAACAAGTGAGTATATACTGTTCTTTACTCTTTATTACTTACCACAATTATTTGTAAACCAAGCATAGCCATTTGCATGGATGCAACAGCAAAATCAATTAACATTAGTCGACTCATTGATTTGTCTAAATCTTTTACATACCTAAAAATTAGAAATGATTATATAAAAAATTTAAATTTAAAATCACTGGGACAAAAAAATGACGAAAAAGTACTAAATGGTACATATCAGTTTTCAGGAACTTATAGTTTTGTTTTAATTATGCTTTAAAGAATACCTACTCGTAATTCAAACAAATTTTAGATTTGTTCCCAAGAAATTCGCAAGTTTGTAGAAATAATATACTTACTGGATTATATTTTGATGCATCTTTATGCTATGTTTAATAGTATATTTGATAGCTCTGTCGTAAGAAATGTTGGTGTTTCTGGATAAATTTCTTGCTAGCGTTTTTACATTTTTGAATATATATTGAAGCATTTTTATTTGACCAATAACATATATCATTAGACTTACAAAGAGAAGTTCGCAGGCTGCAGTAAGCCCAGCACCAGCAAATAAAACGAATATATCATAAACATAACAGTAATAATAATAAGCATGTTTATCAAATGGAAACCAAGAAATCAGCGGAAGGGACCTAATTCTGTATTCTACTGTATTATTATTCTTCGTTTGGTTAAAATAAACTGGTTCATGTGACATTTCTGTTAGTATTGGACTGATACAAAATGGAGTTACAGTAACTATTGTGAGATATATGAATCCTATAGTAATCAAGTAATTCCATTTTCGGTGATAATGGTATATGTTTTTTAAATCAATATTATAATAACACAGAATTTCTGTTTCGGAGTCTTTTAATTGTTGAATTAATTTTTCCATGCGTTTACTGTTACAACTGAAAAGTTTCCATATGTTTGATGAGTATAAGAAAGCCACACCCAGAATTGCAACAACTTCATAAAAATCTTCTTTTATTACATATATAAGTTCAATATATTCAGCTACGATAAAGATTAAAAAATGAACTCTTATTAGATATGAATACACTAGATGTAAAGAATTCATTAGTTTATTATCAGTTTGCATAACCATTCCACCGACAACAAAAAGAAACGTAATATTGATCTTTAAATAGTAACCATCCATTGTGAACGACGGTAAACATGTAAGATAGCGAGTCCATTTTCATTTCTTTCTTAGTGATAAATAATTGATTCGATTGTTGCCGGGAAATTTGCAATGCAAGCATATAAACTCAGTGGATATCTATCGTAAGCTACTATTATAAACGTGTAATTAGGTATTTTCAGCAAGGAGTAGAATATCTAGTGATGTAGTACGCTTAAATGTTCTGAAATAAATATTGAATCAGTAATATGGTGAATTAAGTCTTATTCTTAATAATTGTAGACAGTGTACTTTATGGTATATCATACCCTTGAGTAATACTCTTTTTCTTAACTCCACTTTTCATTTTGTTAAAAATTTCTACCTTTGTTTGAATCGTCAGACTTTTAAGTCTTTTTAGGCCGTGTTGGTAGCTTCGAATTATGAAAGTATTTGAGCTAGCTAAAATTCGAGTTAGAGATATCAAAATACAGGGATATTGTAGATAAAATGCAGGGAACAAGAGTAAATTTAACTGTAATTTACAAATAGAAATGAAATAGAATGATTTCTAGTTTTGAATACCTACATTTTGTAAACGTTGCTTTGTAAGAAATTCACACAAGTTGATGGTCAATGATACGATACTATCCCTCTGGATGGTAATTTTTTAGTATTCAGAGATGATGTTAAAGATAGTTTAAAGGTATATTTTTTATAGGTCCGAAAACAGCGGAGACTTGGTGTACGTCGCTGTTGTAGGCGAAGGAGGTAGTTTGAAAAATATGAAGGAAGCAATTGCTTTCTTTGTTTTGCAGCAAGTTTACGGTATGGGGCCATCTACCAAGAGAGGTTTGGGAAGCAGTAACTTGTTGAGGAAGGCAATCGGCGAATTAAACGAACCTCATTCAATTGCCGCAATAAATGTTTGTTATTCTGATTCGAGTTTGTTTGGTGTTCTTCTTACTGGAAGTGCTAACATTGCTGGAAATCTAGTTGCTGCAGCCCTGGAAACTTAAAAGTCTCCCAACATTTCCGATGCTAATGTTAATAGAGGTATATTTTGCTCTACAATTACATGGCTGACAGTGTGTTCATATCTATTTTACTATCATTCATGCTTCATGCTGCAGGTAAAAATCAACTTAAAACTACGATTCTATCCGCCATGAGAAGTGGTGCATATGCCTTAGAAAAAATTGGTCTTAAAGCAGTTTTAATTGGTACAGCTTTATCACCTGGCGATATTGCCTCCATGATTGATACTGTCTCTGCAGTGGACGGTAAAGCAGTAGGTATTTTAGTTTTAGATTTTCGTAAAGTAGTGAATACATTTGTTAAAAGTTCAACAAATAAATTTCGAGAAACGTTCGAACACATCATATTTTACTTTTATTTGCGAATTGTTTCGAGTAAAATTCATAGGTACCAGATGATTTGCGTGAGAGGTGTAAAATCGATATATATTTTTTTAAATGACAACCTCAAATATGAAAGAGCACATTATTATATATATGTCTAGATAATTGTGTCAAATGGTCAATTTGTCAAAAGAAAAAAGAAAAATAATTTTGAAATTAAATATATTAAATTTAATGGCAATGACGTAACATCAAGTCTTTGAAATTTGAATATTGTTTGTAACTATAGGAAGTATACATTTTATTTTGTGAGAAATTGTGTGACAAAATAAAATTAAAAAACAATTTGCTATTGTTTTTTCATTTTATTTTTTATTCGACCTATACTCATATTAGTGTAATATTTGTAAAAGAATACATTCTTTAATATTCCGTAATTAAAGCTGTAGTTGTATTCATTTTTTAAAAAAGCAGCTAGCGAATTTACTCACTTTATTAAAACACTGTATATTTTTACATATTTGATTTTAATTATTTATTTCAGGCCGCACAGAAAGTAGCGTCTAGGAAGTCGACAATTGCGGGAGTAGGCAATTTAAGATGTGTACTTTTCTTAGACGAATTGAAATAAATTATTATGCTGTATTACATTATTTAATGTTTAATGTCAGTCATCGTGCTATTACAACTAGTAGTACAGTACAGTGATAACTTGTATTCATTTACGTGTATAATAAAATGTTATACGAATTTTTTTAGTGTATATATGCTGTTCATTTGAATAAACAACCGTTTCAAATTGCAGTTTTTCTAAAGTGCAGTAGTAAATGGTATTGCTAATAATTTTCTTTGGTGCACTGATAATGCTCATGAAATGTAGCCATTAGTTTGCTGGTTTAACCTTTTCTTATGTACATTTGTCTGATGACGGCTACATAGGAATATGCTGCTCGGAGAATCTGCAAACAGAAAAGAAGGTGTATTTTTCTTTAGTGGTGAGTGTAGCTGCAACGATTTCCTACTGCATATTGCTTGCCAACACTACCCACTGCAGCTCTTGCTGTGTAAATTTTGCATGTTAACGTATTTCACAACAACAGCTTGATCGGAGTACTGATCTAGCGAGAAGTTGCCACAAGCTTTACAGACAAAATTCGAGCCTTGGACCATAAGTATTGCGTTTTTTTTTAATGTGTGGTGGGTGCTTAGTTGCAGTGACTCCGTAAGCTGTATTACTTGTCTGGCTATCACTGCAATTCTTGCGGTGTAGTTTAGTGTGTGTAAGTTGTGTTTAAATGGCTTTGTGACAGCATCATATCGCCTTTTATGATGCCGCGCTGTTAATCACTTTGCTCCCAACAGCGAATGGCAAGTCGATCCGGGATTAAACTCTCTGAAAAAATGTCACCGTCCCTCCAGAGAATTGAACCCCGGCACCTATCGTCCTCTCACAACAATAGTCAGCCGCCTAACCACTGCGGCCATCGACCCGTTTCGTAATGAGATTTTAGTTTTTAAATTGTCTGTAATAATTAATTAGGGCAGGATGTCTTTCTTTGTACAAAGAAAATACATATGTGGTATGATAATTTCCTGGCTATAGTTTTGGTTGACAATCGGTTTTAGGATCCTACATCGACATTTCCTGTTACACAGTATTTCCTGCCATTCAACGTTTGTCTTTGAGTTTTAAATCAATCTAGACGTAAAAAATTATATCGTAAAATTATTTCTAATGGTATAGAATTTGCAAAAAATGTTTGATGTGTGAATAGTATTAATAGTATTTAAGGAATTGTTGCTGAACATTTTTCGTTAAATTTGAAAGAGATAGTATGTACTATTTTGTTAGAGAAAAGCGAAAGTACTCCGGAACAAATTTAAAATAAAAGCATAAAATTCGAATTTGTAATCACCATTTCATTTCGATAATATATTAATAAGAAGTTACACGGGAATTTGTCAGTAATACTAGAACGCTGATTTTTCATAGCATTTAAACGTAATGTATTAATTTCAAGTCTATAGAAATGTTATTTTGAATTCTTATTTGTTGGTCATTTTATGGCAGTATGTTTGTGTTTTATTATTCTTTAAACTTTGAACCATGCAACAAATTCTAAATAAATTGAAATTAGCTGTTAGCAAATTTTATCTTTCTATATTATACTTACACTCAACGCCGTTTCAGTAGACATGTTGTAGAATGGTCCTACAGATAGTGTAAGTGGCTTCTGGCAACGTAGAATAACCAGTACTAGAGACTTCTTTATTTCTTCGTTATATTCAAACCAGTCACTTTCCCAAATTGCCTTAGCAACTTCGACACTCTAAAAGTGTAAAAAAGTGTTTCTGCATTTTCGCACGTGTATGCGTGAAAATATTAGCATACAGTTCTGTTTTATTACCTGTAGCATAATTTCATTGGCATGCCAATAAAATAGAAACAATTGGATTAGCATGGCAATTAAAAATTCGAGAGCAAACATTTGTTGCCATCCAACACCAGACTAGAAATAAAAAATAACTCAAATAAAAGAAAGTGTCAAGAGCAAGGAAGTTAAAAAGAATGTAATATTTATCATCACTCAGAGCACATAAAGTAGTTTTCACTTCAACAAGCCCTTTTTCACACCGATTTGGACCTACTCAGCAGCACATTTTTGAAATTTTCCTAGTTCAACATGTGGTGGATTTGTAAAAATTTGTACATATTTCCCGAAGTAAGGCTGTTTAGCAACAATCCATTTGATCATCTAAGGGCGATAGCTAACTACGATGGTGGTATGAAAAACGGTACAAACAATCCAGAGGAGTCCAGGAAACAAAAACACTAAAGCATTAAAAAGACGATCTCCTGTGAGGAGAACTCTGTGAGTGTGGCTAATAACTAATGCACAAGACATTAAGGCATTGTTGCAATTACAGATTTTGGCCATCAGCGGATTTTTTCTTATACAAATTAATAAATACACCGTAACATGCAGGCCACCACCACACTATATTTGGGGAAAATAACAAATTAAACATATAATTTTGGCTTATTAGTTTTGACCGTTTGGTTTTAAAATTAGTTCAGTCAATAAAGCCATTCACAGATATTATCATTTATTTTCAATTCCTGAAATTTTCCACTTGTAGGTCAATAAAACAACAATTAATTAAATACCAATTTTAAATTGGTATTTAATTACCTACAAGTGGAAATATTTCAGGGTTTCTAAGATAAGTACATAGAGGTTACAAAGTAGATATATTACAGATATTATAATGAAAGACAAAATTCACCCTAAAAATCATATTGCTTTGTGTGCTATGACTAACCTTTTTATTCAAAGTATAATGAATAGTCAGATAGATAGGCAATCAGATCTGTCCCCGTCCTTACAATATTTTTACGCAAATTTGTCGAAAATGTTCACCTATTAAATACTTGGTCAGAGATAATGTCTGTATTTGGTTTCAAACAAACTATGTACGTAGTAGAACACAAAATGGATTCCAATATTTTACGAGGTAGGTACTAGCTATTCTGTATTTAACTGTTCTCAGTTGTTATAAAGTGTGAATTTTTAACATCCTAGCATACAATTTGGTTCTGATAAAGGTAAAATATAAAATTATTCAAAGCTAAAAAAAATTGTTTTTAACTTTTTTAAAAGGCATAATAGGCCGCTAGAACTAAAAAATCTTCCCCGAAATATTTATAAATACACCGAACACTGAAATTTTGAGTTGACACAATCTGTTATCGAACACAAAACCGTTATATCTGACAATCTTATTTATGTTTGAGGAATTATAGGTGGAAGTTAATTACCACTATCCTTTTTATGAATTGTGAGAGTATTCAAGTTATATTTCTTGTTGTAACGCAAATATACCTGAGGACTGACGGGCTTCCCTAAAATTTGAATCGCAATAACTGTAAAATTTTGGCATATAACAACAAGTGAGTGTACACTGTTCTTTATTCTTTATTACTTACCACAATTATTTGTAAACCAAGCGTAGCCATTTGCATGGATGCAACAGCAAAATCAATTAACATTAGTCGACTCATTGATTTGTCTAAATCTTTTACATACCTAAAAATTAGAAGTGACTAAGTATATAAAAAATTTTCAATTCCTGAAATATTTCCACTTGTAGGTCAATAACACAACAATTAATTAAATACCAATTTATTCCAGAACATATAATATTATGTTTTCGTTAATAAGACATCTTCAGTTGAAGAAAACATAATATTATATGCTCTGGAATAAATTGGTAATTAATTAATTGTTGTTTTATTGACCTACAAGTGGAAATATTTCAGGAATTGAAAGATAAGTTCATAAAGGTCACAAAATACATATATTAATTATATAAAACATTTAAACTTAAAATCACTGGGACAACAAAATGACGAAAAAGTACTAAATGGTACATATCAGTTTTCAGGAACTTATAGTTTTGCTTTAAGTATGCTTTAAAGAATACCTACTCGTAATTCGAACAAATTTTGGATGTGTTCCCAAGAAATTCGCAAGTTTGTAGAAATAATATATGTACTTACTGGATTATATTTTGATGCATCTTTATGCTATGTTTAATAGTATATTTGATAGCTCTGTCGTAAGAAATGTTGGTGTTTCTTGATAAATTTCTTGTTAGCGTTTTTACATTTTTGAATATATATTGAAGCATTTTTATTTGTGCAATAACATATATCATTAAACTTACAAAGAGAAGTTCGCAGGCTGCAGTAAGTCCACCACCAGCAAATAAAACGAATATATCATAAACATAACAGTAATAATAATAAGCATGTTTATCAAATGGAAACCAAGAAATCAGCGGAAGGGACCTAATTCTGTATTCTACTGTATTATTATTCTTCGTTTGGTTAAAATAAACTGGTTCATGTGACATATCTGTTAGTATGGGACTGATACAAAATGGAGTTCCAGTAACTATTGTGAGATATATGAATCCTACAGTAATCAAGTAATTACATTTTCTGTGGTAATGGTAAATGTTTTTTAAATCAATATTATAATAACACAGGATTTCTGTTTCGGAGTCTTTTAATTGTTGAATTAATTTTTCCACGCGTTTACTGTTACAACTGAGAAGTTTCCATATGTTTGATGAGTATAAGAAAGCAACACCCAGAATTGCAACAACTTCATAAAAATCTTCTTTTGTTACATATATAAGTTCAATATATTCAGCTACGATAAAGATTAAAAAATGAGCTCTTATTAGATAAGAATACACTAGATGTAAATAATTCATTAGTTTATTATCAGTTTGCATAACCATTCCACCGACAACAAAAAGAAACGTAATATTGATCTTTAAATGGTAACCATGCATTCTGAACGACGGTAAACATGTAAGACAGCGAGTCCATTTTCATTTCTTTCTTAGTGATAAATAATTGATTCGATTGTTGCCGGGAAATTTGCAATGCAAGCATACAAACTCAGTGGATATCTATCGTAAGCTATTATTATAAACGTGTAATTAGGTATTTTCAGCAAGGAGTGGAATATCTAGTGATGTAGCGCTTAAATGTTCTGAAATAAATATTGAATCAGTAATATATGGTGTATTAAGTTTAAATAATCCTATAATGAAGGATAGAATAAAAATCAGAAACTAGAACAGTAACAATATAAATAGTTCTTTTTTGATTCAGTACAGGTTTTACGTGTTTTTAATCATTAGCCCATTTAAAGAGAAACTTTATAGTTTGTTTCGATTTCTTTAAAACATGGTTATCCCAACAGCTACTCTAAGTTCAGTGTTGTTCCTAAATGTTGTCTCTTTAATTGTATGTACTTTAGGTAGATATGTTCAACTTCTTGAATCCTACAATCTGGAGTAGTAGAGCTTTTGAAAGTAAGTATTTACATAGTGCGTATTATTATGGCTACATGAAACACACTACGTCAGCTTCTGACATCGTTTTAATTCAATAGATCTTCAATAGTCAATTTGCTAGATTCCATGTTAATCCGAAAAATAGATATTATGTTTCTTTAAAAAGGGAAAGCTTAGATTTCTTCGGAAAACTGGAACTTAGCAAGCTTGTCAAGAATCTAAAGATTAAACCGATTTGACTACTGCCGAGTACGTGATTTGGAAGAATAATTATTCTCTATACGTTGATATCTTATACAGATAAAACATCGGTATCATCAACACCACAACTTTTGATTAATTATTCGGAATACGTATTTCGAGAGCGCATGGGCTCTCATCATCAACCGAATACCGAATGCCCCTAGCTCTCGAAATACGTGTCCCAAGTAATTCATCAAAAGTTGTGGTGTTAGTAATACCGATGTTTTATCTGTATATTACGAGCCCACAGTCTTTGAAATCCCACTTTGATATCTTGTGGATAGTATGTTTGTGAGAAATGTCTGTCCATAAAACGATCACAGCATGTCCGAAGAATTGAATTGGTGTTTACACTTATTTTTAATCTCAAAGTTTTTGAATTCGTTCGATACGGATGTCCTACACAACAAATATTGTCAGAATAGAATTATAGGAGTCAAAAAGAAATTTTTAAATAGTGGTTTTGTTAAAAAAACTTAAAAATAATTTATTAACTGAAACATCAAGTAATTAATGGTTGAATGTATCTAGCTACTTACCGAATAATCACTTTATGTTTGTTAATACAATGGCTAATAGTATAATGTACAGCCCTATCGTAAGGCATACTACATCTTACTGATAAATTTAATGCCAGCTTAGAAGCGTTTTTAAAACTATATTGTAGAATTTTCAATTGTCCAATAGCAAAAATCATCAAAGCTACAAATAGTAGACAGGTTAGTACTACCATGCTGCCACCAATCATGGTAGCGAAGATTTGATGAAAATAACAGAAATAGTAATATTTATATCTGTTAAACGGAAACCAAGAGCCTAATGGTAACGGTCGCACTCTGTATTGTACAATAATATTATTTGTTGTAACGTTCATGTATATAGGATCTCTAGATTTTTCTTCTATAATTGGTCTAATGTAATACAGAGAAGAAGTTATAGTACCATAAAGTAAAAACCATGAACAGAAATAGTTTTTCTTTGCGTGCTCAAAATAAATATGCTGTACGTCTCTATTATTGTACAAAAGAATACTTTTTTCAATCGCTCTTAGTTGTTTGACAAGTTTTTGTATAAATCTTCCATTACATATAGCCATTTTCCATATGGTTGTGGTATATAATAATGATACTGCTAATATTGCAATAACGTTGAATAAATCTTTGTCGGGCATAGTAATGAGTTCAATGTATTGGGTGATAACGAAGATTACAAAATAACCTTTTATGAAGCATGAATAACCTTTATAAGCAGCATCACTCCAAGGGTTTTTCAAACGAAACCGGAATGCCCCTAAGTAAAATAATAACTTCATGTTGATTTTTAAATGAACATCATTTTTGTCCATGGTATTGTTATTGTATCAATGCCAAGAAATGCAACACTATTTCAGAATTCCAATTTAAGAATAATATCTATCCACGAGAATTACTATAGAATTGAGATTGTAGAATTGTGTTTATCTTTCCACTGCAATGTAAAATGTAAACTCAAATTTATGTACAGTAACAATATCATGGTTACACACATAGTATTAAAATTACGTACATTCCCTTATTTGTTGATATAACTATTTTTGCATGTTTATAACTTTCGTTTATAACTTTCGCTTAAATTTCTGCAACAATTATCTAGATTACTTAATCAATTGTCGTACTTTTTAGAAAAATAATGAACTGTCGAAAATGATTCGAGTGGCCATAAATGCGAGTTTATTCATGATCGAGAACAAATATCTATTAAATCTAGCTATTATTTACTTACATATGGTAACTGCGGTAAATGAAACGAATGCTTTATTAGGTAAATATAATTTATGACTTTTTTCTTGTTCTAATTTGGGTATAGATTATTTTTATAGTAAAAGAATACGTCTACTGTAAAAGAATACAGGCCATTGAAGCTATTCTGCGTAAAGAAAATGAAGGTATCAGAGCAAAAGTTGCACTACATATTCTGAAAGCTCAGAGCAAGTACAAAAGTATACTATTAGAACGGAACCCAGTTCCCGGGGGATAAACGACATTGTGTACTTACAGTTTTTCTTAACGAGTTTACAAACAATAAGCACCTTCGAAATACCTATGATGGCAATGTCCAATAGCGAGAATAGAACTGGAGTAGTCAAAATCAATATACTCGTCCTCAACCACGATTTTATTTAATGTATATCTGTTATTATTATGTTATTAGACTATATTTTTGTTCTGGTTTATTAATATTAGAGCGATAACCACCAAAATGTGTTACGAATAAGATGATTTTAATTTGACGATTCTAACGCTCTTCAACTTGTTTCAAGGATAAGGAAATGCCAAATTGAGCAAATTAAGGTTCTTTAATCAATTGTTATTAGCTATATTTGCTAAGTTTCGGGCGACACTGGCCTTTTTCAAGCTAAAATTTTTAACAAAATTAAACAACATTAATATAAAAATACATTATTACAAGATGGTTCACCAAAAGATGATTTTACATATAGCAAATTTTTATCATCAATGGTTCCGATAAAGAAAGGAAATTTGCAATGTTTGATAACACAGGCCTACAGTGGTTTTGGTGCCTAAGTTTTTAGAGTTGATTTCAAGTATATTTGGGGTGCTGAATCCAAATAGGGCATCAGTTTCCCCCTGTCAGGTCTAGTTTTCAAGATAACCTAAGTGATATGTTGGTACTTGCGCGATAAAGCCATAATATACTGGTATGGATATATTGTAATAAAATAAAAATCACAGATCTAATAAAGACGTTTACACAGCCATTTAACTACATCAAACCATAATAAAATCGTATAGTACAATTACATAAACGTATGCAAGATTTTTTGCAACTTCACTCAACTTCTTTTACGAGATTTTCTTGAAAGAACTTTCAAACAGTCTCGTTTTAAACTCCAGCAGTAAATCTGCCATCATATGAGTATCCTATCTTCCTTGGTAGAAGTCCTCCATCGTTTTAATGTCTTGGTGAAATTTTTCACCTTGTTCTTCACTTGTGTCGCCTAAATTTTCAGGAAAACAGTCCAAGTGGCTGTGTAGATAATGAACTTTGATGCTCATATTACATCCAAGAGATTGGAAGTTAACCAGCATACGGTTTACTAGCTCAACATAGTTTTCACTTCTGTTATTTCCCATAAAATTTTACATTGTATCAACAAATGAAAGCTAAGCTCTTTTTTCGATCTCATTCATTGATTCGATAAAAGCCGAATCCTTTGTAAGTAGTCTTATTTGCGCTCCATCAAATATTCCAGCTTTAAGTTTTTCCGTACATATCTGGGACAGCTTTCTTTCTATGTAGGCGAAGCATGGTCTATTAGCATCAAGAGCTTTAACAGATTGGGCCTAGCTTTATATGCAGGAGTTGTAAGATGATTTTCTCCCGTTCAACTATATTATTATTTTTATTATTAATAAATTATTATTATTGTTATTTTGCCCAACAAGTTTTCTCTCTTAGGCCACTCTCTTTTTATCCAATGGTTTTTTTCGCTCCCTGCTAGCCCAGAGGCACAAGAAACAAGAATATTTTGTGCCCAAGAAGAAAGTTTACCATTTTTAAGTCTACACAAATCACCCAGCGATTTTGATGGTATTTTATCTTCTGTAAGATCAAGGATATTGTCATATTCTTCTTTCATTACAGTTGAATGAGCAATCGGTATTGAGCCAAATTTGTTACCATTGTGAAGAAGAACGCAATTTTAAACTACGCCTGGAGCTATCAATAAACAAACGCCAATCATTTGTTTCGTATTGTGGAAGCTCCATTTTTTCCAAGAGCCTCTTAACGTCTAATCAAAAAGTAAGATTGTCTCCTTGATTAAAGAATAGATGCAGATCCTTTTTCCTTGTTTGATAAAAAGTAATTTTTGTGCCTTGTCCCAGTAAATTCTTATCATTCAATTTTGAAGCCAATAGTTTCTTCGATAAGTTTAAATCTCGAACGAGGTCGCTAAGTTTCTCTTGATTAAATAGTTTTGGATTTGTTGATACCCCTTCGTAATCACTGTCACTGTCATCAATAGAGTCAGAAATATGTTGAAAAAGGTAACCTTCATCCTTGCATATATCATGTAACCTATGAAATACTGGAACTGGTATTTCATCCGAGTGGGGCAATGGGCGTCTAGCTGAAGTCAAATCAGGGTATGACCACTTTTGGCGATTGTTTCGACTAATTCCTGAAATATTGACCAAGCAACAGTAACAGTCATCAATGTGGTTTCTGAGTTATCTCCATACCATTGGCACGCCAAAACTTATTACTTTTTCCTTTTCCGATAATCCACTGTCGTAAGTGTTCTGTACATGTTTTACACACAATATGCGGTGCCTATGTTTTATCTTGATTACCAAGCCGAACGCTAAAATATCCAAGATATGCACAGACATAACAAAACACATCCGTATGAGTAATAACACAGCTTCTGCGACTTGAACCACTCATCTTTGCATGTTAAACTTAACAATATACTAAGAAAAGATTTGATTCAACACTTTCTTTGTTCATGAATGTGTATTCCATCTGGCGGATACTCGTTGAACTAATTTTGCCTACTGGGCCTGGATACCAACAGCTAGCAGCACTAATATTGAAAGAATATTAAAGAAGTATGGAGATTACGTTATTTTTGCCGGTTTTCCTATTAGGTGGAGGCTGAATGGGATTACATTTATTGATAGTTTTTTTGTATAAATAAGGCATAATACAGAGGAAACAACAAGATAAGTTAGAAGTTGTTTCTTTGTGAATTTATTTTGCTTTGAGTAATCTATTCCTCAATATATCAAATATTAAAACAACTAATTACAAGATGTGCCATATCTATAAAAGAACAGCTGATACATAAAAATGGATTTCATATTTGGATTCAGTACCACAAATATAGTAGAAATCAGCTCAAAGACTCCTGGCACCAAAACATTTTTTTTAATGTAGGCCTGTGTAATCATTTGTTTTATAATTGTTTTAAGTTATATCAGAATTGTCCAACATGAGGCATGCTACGACATATGCTACTGCAATGTCCTTAAAAATGAAAATATACACAAACGAGTCACTCCCTCACCAACGATGAAATGAAATAAGTGTTTGTAACGCTACTGGCAGTGGATGAAAGGCTGCAACGAACTTACTGAAACATTGGTGATCTTGATTACTCTCGAACATTCAAGTGGCTCTGCACGCATATCTGTATAAGAAGGTGGAGTCCACCGGGATGTGTAGACCACATTAATGTTTTTTACTTTGCCTGGACAAAAGCATTGATCTATGCGACATCACCTACTAATTTTTGTTCGAAGAGGACTTTAGGGTAGCAAAGGAGATGCTTGATCTTATTCTTCTCCATGGTTCAAGCAAGGATATGGATATTTTTGGAGTTGTAAATAAGGTGGTATTAGACTGTAGGGACTCAATAAATATTCCTCTATTGCCACTGATGGAGCCAGAGCTATGATATGAACTTAAACTGAATTTGCTGGATTCTTGAAACAAAACAATATCAAATGATCCATTGCATTCTTTGATTCTCAATTTCTGCAAACATAAAGTGAAGTCCGATACAAAATTTCTATCAGACCTTTTATTTTTAACAAACCTGACATTTCATCTTAACGAATTCAATTTGAAGTTACAAGAAAAGCAACAGAATATTAAATGATATTGAAGGCTTTTACGGTCCCAGTCTCTATTATGAGAGATTCGAGTTTTTGACCGCGTCATAGTAAAGTAAATGTATAGGTACAACACAAAAATAAAACAAAAGTAAAAAATAAAAACAGCGCTTCCAAAAGGTCACGGTAACTTGACGTGTCAACCATGCTAGAGGCGAAAACTTTTTGAAAAGGAAAAGATGGACGTGCTGGGGTATATATACAACTCTGCAACGGAACGGATCAGTGACCACAAGGTAACGAAGCGGAACAGTGAGCACGGGTTTGTGAAGCGGAAAGGACGGGTTGCCAAATACTCAAAAGTGGGTAACCCACATCACGATTGAGATTCTGGGAATGTCTCTGCATCTCGATAGCTTTCCGATTCTTTGAAATGAACGTCGAGTTTCTCCTATATACACTGAATCATAGTCACAGGGAATTTGGTAAATGCTATGGGAGAGAGCATAGCGAGTGTCCTTGGGCGAAGGAAGAATTTGGGAGATTTTTGTTTAAAGGCTTGAATGGATTGAGTGGGTAGAAATGGGTTAAATGTTTTGTTTGTGGAAAATTCTACCGATATGATCTGTAAGACTGTGAATGTAACGGAGAACAATAGTATTTAGCCGAGCTACTAGATTCTGGTTGTTAAGATTTTGAGAAAGTTTTATAGTTAACTTATATAAAACACATTGACACAATTGCAGAAGAACTTCAAAACCGATTTAGCAATTTTAAGAAAATTGAAGGAGAGACTTCAATTTTTACTCAGACATTTATTATTTCTGTTGAGACCGTAAGCAGAGCAGACTTTCAACTAAAATTGTGTGATTTCCAATCATAAACTTAGGTTTTATTTCGGAGTACATACTGTGGGGCACATATATTTGTGAAAGCAGCTTTTCCAATATGAAATTTATAAAGTCAAAATATAGGTGTTCCATCTATCTGATAAGTCATTCACGTTTTTCTTCCGCCTACTACATATCACTGACAATGTAGCACATGAAGTATTTTTTGATGCTACCGAAAATCTAATACAAAATTGTAACAGTGTAAGAAGTGCTTTGGATTCAGAAAATACTTACTTTATGATAAGTTGATGTTTATATATGCAATATCGAACGGTACGAGTTAATGCTATATTATATGTTGTTCCACTGCTTTCCTGTAAAGCATTTCCTAATTTGGAAGCATTTTTGAAAAGATATTGGAGTATTTTTAATTGTCCAATAACAAATACCATAAAAGCTATGAAAAATAAATCGGTTGATACTACCATACTACCACCAATCATAGCAGCAATAATGTGATAAGCATAACATGGATAGTAATAATTATATCTGTTAAATGGAAACCAAGAGCTCAATGGTAATGGTCTCATTTTATACTGTGTAGTTATGTTATTTTTCGTAATGTTCAAATATCTTAGTTCTGACGATCTTTCTTCCATTATTGGTCTGATGTAGTACAAGAAAACAGTAACTATTCCAGCATAAATAAAGTTTGTGCACGTATAATTCCATTTAACATGCTCGTAGTAAATTTGTTTTAAACAATTGTTTTTACATTGAAGAATATTTTTCTCAATTTCACTTTGCTGTTTTAATAATTTTCGCATACTCTTTCCGTTGCAAATTAACATTCTCCAAATAGTTGTTGAGTATAAGAAAGCTACTGCTAATATCGAGGCTACATTAAATAAGTCTTTATTAGGCATAGTCAGCAATTCAATATATTCGCAAATAACGAACGTTATGAAATAAACTTTTATTATAAAGGAATAAATACGATAAACAATTTCAATTGCTTTGTTATGGAATTCAAAACAATATGCGCCCAGAACAAACATGCATCTCATATTTATTTTTAAATGTACATTTTTATAACCTTTTATAGACCACATTGTACAGCTACCGCCGTTTGTACACTATAATAACTTGAAGTATGTGTACTTAGAACATTTTTAGAAAGAAAAGGAAAAAAATTACTGCTTTCAAAGTACCTATTAACGTAATTAAGTCTAATTACCACACCCTATTATCTGTGACATAAGATTTATTTAAGATCTTTATAGATACAAAGAGAATTCACTAAAATACATGATTGTTTAATTTAGAAAAAAGTAATAAAAATATAACACAAATATTTGGGATACTATTTTTCTAATTACTAGTACCTACAAAGTGTTTTTTTTTAAATTTTTTTGTGTGTCAATCAGGCATTTAGTGCCTTTCTTCACTGAAATCTGTAAGATTTATTTATTGTGAGTACGCTTAATGTTTTAGTTTCAATTAATTTCTAAGTTTTCGAAGAAGTTTAGTATTTTGTTGTGGGTTATGGCTCTGACATCAGCTGGAACTCCTAGTACACTTGTTAGAGGTGGTGATACCTCTGTTGAGCTACCGTTATCCAGTCACACATGATGTGTTTTACCGTTTCGCTATGTCCCGAACAGAATCGGGATTTATCATTGTCTAGCCGTGATAGTGCTGGGGTCTCTAATGTGGCTTTTAGCTAAACCAAAGCTCTGGTCCAGTGAGTTAAGATACCACGCAATGTAGTTTAGTACTATTGCACAAGCCATTTTTTAAGGCCGGTTTATCTTCAATTTAACAAGCCTGCTCTACTCATTTGGATCGTTCCGTCACAAATGTGATTATTTACACGTTTCATGACTTATCGGCTTCAACCTGTGAAATCGCAATAGAAACTTCGTGCGTTTTCCAATGTTCTGCAATAATGGTGTCGACCTGGCGAAACATCACAGCACTACGCTGAGTTGGGTGCCAAGCCACTTTGGGAATCAGAGGCAATGAAATAGTTAACAAGTTAGCAAGAGGTGCTAAACGACCATTCATGTCCAGAACCGACGTGTGGGAATTCTTATGGCAGCACCAAAGCCTTTGTCAGATCTGAACTCGCTGCTAGGCATTGTTCCCATTGGAAGGCACTTGCCGGCGTGAAACACTGTAGATCTTAACTCAAATTTGGAAACAACATTTGCTGTAATAGAATCGACATAAAAGGCTTCAGCCATATATTTTTGGTGGAAGGTTGGTAATCTATATTTAAATTTTTCATCCAGGTTTACCTCTTGTCACACCTCTTCAGATTCTCGTAGATTTTTTTTTGTAATTAAACGCCATATATTTTTATAAGGTACAAGTTAGGTGTGTTGGCTGGTTACACCACAACTTTGAAGATGTGATTCTGATGAGAAGTTGATACTGGTGACATAAACTGAGCAGTTGTCCTGTTGATAATTTGATATGTAAATAATTTAAAACATCAAAGTTATTCAGCACATACTAATACCTTTAAAGTTCATTAAACTCCACACGTCCGTCGAAAAATACTACGATACTCTTCATGTTCTTCAAACATCGTATTATTTGGTGAATAGACATCAAGTTTAGAACGTTTGGATGATTGGAGGACCTTCTCATCAGTAAAAATTACACTATACTAACATTTCATTTGTATGTATATGTGGTTCAGTGCAGAAATTATTCGATGTTGCTTGTAATGATTTACCATCACTCTAGCGTCCTAGGAGATGGCAAATAGATTATAAGTTAATTAACGAAGCATCATGCTGAAGAGTGGAAATATTTCAGGTCTTGAGGGAATGGCGGTTTGGACAGCGTTTATTCTACTTTTTGTCGTTGCTTCACTGCAAACATGGTGTCTTAGCTGTTAATACTGCTGCTGTTTGTGAAGGCTTGTTGAATCAATTTTGACTGAGAGATGAATCCAACTGTTACTGACAAAGTTATGATAAGGATTGCCATAATTAAGTTACATTTACAAAGAGAGAGAACTAAATATGTTTGCGATACTAGTACTACGAAAAAGGATTTAAATAATTTATTTACACCATTCTCTTATTTTTTAATTTTCCAAAATAATCTATATCAATGGCTTGTAGTATACATTAACGTTTAATTTACGAATGCACTTTGACAATCTTAATTATTCATGCTATACATTAACGTACTTTAATAGGTGGTAGATAACGGACGGTAGATACATGTCTTACGATAACTTTGATACATTACATTTGTTGGTATGATAATAGCGTTTACTTCTTCAATATAAATAAACAATTATGTATTGAAACTATTACATATTACGTGAACATGTACTGGAAGAATACATTTCTTTGTTTTGCTGTTATTCTCAACATTTTACATCTTACAACGTCACAAATAGGTAAACTGGCTTAGCTTTCTCAGTGTTTTTTTCTTCCATGAGCGCTTTATCTTCTTATAGAATTTACCGACATTGAGGATCATCGAATTGTTGGTGGATTTGACGCTGCAGATGGACAATTTCCCTATCAAATTTCTTTAAGATGGCATGGCCGTCATATATGCGGGGGTTCAATATTAAATCAACATTATATCTTGACGGCAGCGCATTGTATTCATAGGTAAGAAGTCGAATATTGATTATTGCATATACTGACAGTTCTACATAATTTTTAAATCTGTATGTAGGTATTTTTTGCACAATTGGCTTCTATTTAGTTCAATGCGTTTTTATATACAGAATAAAACTGTCATTTCGAGGATGATTGAGTGGTTCCTTTTTAAAATGAAGGTAAACTTGGCTGAAACGTATAATCAATTTTGCAAAACAGCCTCCTCTGTAAAATAATTATTATCTTCCACGCTTATCAATACTTACATGTTTTAAATATACATACCATGTAAGCTCATAAACATATTGTGTGATATAGATATTTTTGGTATATATATCTATTAATAATGGTACGCTATGCAAGTGATCAATCTGTCCCATTATGTCTTAGACATATTCAGTTGGTGAAAGGTTGGCTGATTTGGTAGTCATCGCAATAAATTAGCGTGATTACGAAGTAGTTAAACGTAACTTTACAGTATATTACTGAGGTATAGTCAAGAATGTTTTTCTATTATTTCTTCTTCATATTGCACCTGATGAACACCAAAGGTGATCTACTAGCGTAAGCAATAATCTCCAACATTATAGTTCCATCGGTGCAGTACACATACCTTTTCACAGAAAACTGAGGATCTCGCCTTTCACCATGTCACTTTCTCATCTTTGCTCGACCATCATGAACACTCAAACAGAATCTGAATCCGTCAGCAAAAACTATCATATTCCATTGTTCGATCCACTGCAGTTATTTTCTGCTGTACTCTAGTCGATGCTCAGGAATGACAACCAACATCAAACGACGACAATATGAAATGGCATAACGTTTCTTATCGATGTCCGATGTGGTAATGTATAATCTGAATACTTGCTCCAGAAGTAGCCAAATATTTCTTGATCTAGTAAAGTGAATGGGGGATTACATGGAATAAAACAAACACTTATATCAAATATTAATTGTTCGCTGTATGGTTTGCAACTTCCACCTGCTGGTATATGTCAAATAGTTGTCGCATCTTACACATTTAATTCTATTGTCTTCGTATTCAAAATCCGGCATACTCGCTATTACGGTTTATAGTTTCTTCGAAATACGCTGTTTCCGGAATATATATAAATGCCACATTTTCTAAGTATATGTGTATTGATAAGCACCCACAATGACCAGAACGCCCGAGTTTCCGTGCCACGTGCTTCACCTCTCTGCACTGCACTGAATCTTGTTCCTCTTTGTCGACTCTAGCTAAGTGTATTAACAATACCTATGATTTGTTTTATCTTAAGTTTGGATAAAACTTTAATCAAAAATGGTATTTTTAATAAGTATGTAAAATGTTTAGAAAAACAACTTTCGGTTTGGATACCACCATATATTTTTTTCACAATTAGTATAGCGGCGTATATAAATACATTTTTATCAACATTTTCCAATGCAAAACACTTGTTAGTTTAGGCTACTCTTATACAGATGTATTTTTCTATTTGCATTTGGCCGTGAAAGTCTAGGTAGATTAAGGATGTATTTTAATCATACAATTAAATTCTATTAGACAGGTCCCAGAAAACTTAACTGTAGTAACGGGATCGAATAATCTAGATGAAGGTGGAAATACTTATAAGATAGAAAAACTAATTGCACACCAGGGTTACGTTCCTCAAACAATTACTAATGATATCGCTCTGATAAAATTGGCCGAAGAAGTTAAATATGGTGACAAAGTGGAAGCAATTAAGCTACCAGAAAAGGACACTGGATGTAACATAGAATTGACGTTATCTGGATGGGGAACTACTACGGTAAATAATAACTTCATACAAAATTACTCTTGATAAAAATAATCATACTGTCAATGTTGTGTATTTTTATTACTATGTGTGAAATTGTTTTTTGATAAAATTACATACATAATTAGTAATACTCTACTGTAATACAATATGTATAGGTGTATTAGTAAAATTTATTAAGAACTTAGTGACTATAAAAATGAGTGAATAACTAATCAATTAAAACTTGTTAATTTTGTTTGCAATTGTTTAAATGGAGAAAAGCAGCAACAAAATAGTTTTATTTGAAATCTCCGGAAGAACTATGTAATACTTCATAGTGCGAGTGAAATTTTACTTTTGAGTTTTTGGTAGATGTAGAATATTAATTAGCAGTAATTTAATATGTACTTACGATTATACAGAAGTGTTAATTAAACAAGTTAGAAAATTACGGAAGGTAGAAGCTTTTCGTATGAAACGTACGAAAACTATACTAATCGAGCATACTATGCATAGATTTGCCATTAAATCAATGTTATAGGTTTAGTAATTTTCAGTACATTGCTATGATATATAACTTTATAATTGGAAATCTTGCAAAATATATTAGGAGCAGATTGTAATTATATAACTTTGTTTCCAAAGAACATATCGAAGACAGGAAGGAAATTATGTCATGGTTTATCAAACTTTAAACTATAATTACTACGGATAGTGAGTTGCTTTTGTTAAACTAACAGTAGCGTTGCTAAAATCTGTGTTTGACTAAAAATTATGTTATGACTATTTGAAAATTAAGGTATGATTTACACAATCCGTATTCATTTTTATAAGTTCTACGTATTTTTTTAGATAGATTTTTATAGGATGTGTAATTTAAAGTGTAGAGGAAACAGGAGAAATGACGTCCATTGAA
Source organism: Holotrichia oblita (assembly GCA_023690525.1). NCBI lineage: Eukaryota > Metazoa > Arthropoda > Insecta > Coleoptera > Scarabaeidae > Holotrichia > Holotrichia oblita. The sequence goes on along the minus strand of CM043015.1, from coordinate 171,851,361 downwards.
GAGAAGAATAAGCGAACATAATATTGTAGTATCTTGTTTTAAAAATACCAAAAAATTCTCATAGGAGACTTCTACTTATACATATATATATACTACTACTAATTAATACAGTCAAACCTCACTTTATTATACCTTACCAGTTACAGCACAGAAAAAAAAAAGATAAGGGGCTTCATTACCCGGCAATTTGAAGTAATAGAGCAAACAAAAAGTGTAAAATATCACTTTAAAAAATGTTATAGACAATTATTACACCCAGATGTCGCAGATATAGCCTTTAGATATGTTTATGAACCCAGCTGGAGCAAAGTACACATCTATCTTCGTTATGCTGCCTAAATTTTCCATAGGATTTACAAATCAAGTTTGACTCATCGCTCTATTAGTCTCATAAATTTCGTCATCACAAAAATTATTGACGTCCGAATGAAAAAATGACCGTTCAAGGACAACTCTCTTTACTTGTTTTTTTCCTCTTCTGTTATTCTTCTGCTGTTCTTTTCTTTAAAAATGGTGTTTATTGAAGGGAATGTTAACATTGTGAAATGTTGTTTTGTTTCTAGTAGATTGTGAAGTTGATGGAGTAGACATCAGAGAAAAGTCCTCAAATGAAACATGTTTCAAAGAGCATCACTAAGATTCATTTGTTTGTGGTTATTTTCGAAAGTTTCACGAGATTGTTGTTATCCAGCTTCATTGGACGGGAAGAATTATTCATTCCAGAAAATCTTAGGGTTAATTGGAAAGATTTCGCAAACTTCAGAACCTTTTTCTGCAGTTGCTGTAGATAAATGTGTTTTCGTAAATATTGTGACAATATTACTTGGTGTGATTTTTCTGATAGTTCAAGCTTTTCATACAGAAATCATATTCATTTTAATTTTTTTTTGAAGACCGTATAATGTTATGTTCAATTGCTGCATTTTATGGGAATTCCTTTTGCTTTACAAAATTCGTAAACTACTGAAGATCCATGATTTGAATAATTAACTAACACTAACAAAAATTGTTTCAATCCGTCAATGAACATCAAGCTGATGGAATAAATATGCTTTCCACCCAAAACTGGCTTTGGCAACACATATTTTTGGTTTCTAAAAACGATAACTCTTCACACTTGCCTCAGGTTCGTCCAAAAGAGATTTTTGGGCTTTAGTATCGCGAAAGGTTTATTATGAGAAGCCCAAAATAAATATTTTTAAATTGTTGTAGTAAGTAATTCATCTACGCACAAAATTATATAACTTTCCTGACAATACCTTGTCATTGGACTTGAGGTTATCGATGTAAATCGTAAATCAGAATGTATTTTTTTTATAAATATGGTAAAATAGACTCGGCTATACAGTTTATAGTATCGATTAGGGGTCGTCCAGTATTCGATACCGTCACTGGTATCAATTTGCGGATACCTTGGATAATAGCGCTATCGATACCTTGGAATCGATACATAGAAATTAAGACCTAGGTATAGACACCAATACAACGATACCTAGGTATCGATACCAACGAACTACGGTAACAACTATGATATCGTAAAAAATCATTTTTAGACAAATATTTATGGAATTAGTTTTCATATATTGACTCAAATATTAATGTTATAAAAAGCCAAAGTATCATAATATTGTCCATTTGATACTGTAGATATGTTATTAAATATAATTATTGAAATCAACCTGAAAAAACCTATACCTACAAATCAGTTCTAGGTATCGATTCAAGGAATCAATTCGAGGTATCAATTCAAGGAATCAATTTGAGGTATTGATTCAAGGTATCGATTTCCAAGTATCGATACCTGTCGATACTTAACCGATTCCAGTACTCGGAATCGATACCGTACACGGAATTGATACATCGGTAAGTATCGATACTTCGATCGGTATCGATACCCGATACCAAAAATGTCGGTATCACCCAGCCCAAGTACCGATACAGTACACATAAAATCGTTCGAGTTCACTAAATAAAAAGTTATTGAAAAATTTTATTAACTTAAATGGAAAATTGTATCTAAATAATGAATGAATGATTGAAAATGATTATAATATGTTGCAGTTTACATTTTTTACATTTATTGACGTATTTTACTACTTACTTTAGTATCCTGGACAAATTCCAAACAAGTTACAAACAATAAAACTATTTTCGGTTAGTAACGTGAAATGTACCTTAGATCATCCACGCGCTGTAATATTACCTACCAATATTTGCACACTTAACAAAGAGGGTGAAGGAGCATGTCACGTGAGTTATTTGATTATTCAGTAAACAACAACGTAAAGCCTACATTATTGCTTTCTTCTTTCAGGGTGATTCGGGTGGTCCGTTAGTTTATGAAGATTATCAGGTGGGCGTAGTATCATGGGGCATTCCATGCGCCAAAGGAAAACCGGATGTATTTACAAGAGTTTATAGTTATAGAAAATGGATTGAAGAAAATATGGCTTAATGTTAAAAACTAAATCAAGGTGGAGGGTTGTATGATATGTGTATGTAATAATAAAAATTTAACATCTATTAAACTTTATTACGTATTAATCCATATCTATTTCAAATTAATTCCAACTAAACTACCAAATATTTCAGGATTTTGAGACTTTATTATAGTTGCAGTCTTGAAGTTTCGTTCGGGATTTTCTATATTTGGTAAAGAACTTCCATAATTAGACTTCTGTCGTTCGGATGACTTGGTATTTGTTGGACTGTAACATAAAATATGTATTATTTAAAAGTGTTTATTACTAAATACTTCACAAGTCTATCGGCTTCTAGTATTTCGATATTGTGTAGAAGCGTTCTATGACGCAACTTTGACGTTACGATTTTTGCTTATTATTTAATTATCCAATTATGTTACGTAAAAGACAACAAAACTACTATAAATCGGAAATCAAAAAATTGTAAAAAACATTTAGTATCCTGTATTCCTACCATGAGCCCTAATACAACGAGCCTTACGATCGGCCATGCTCCTGATTCAACCAGCAACTTTTTCTTGAAAAATTTGGTTCTATTCCACAGTTAGGACATCTTCTAGCCTGTTCAACGTCGGAAACTTCGTGTTGGCTGCGATGGACACGTCATGTCATCCCAAAATGTTCCATGCACATCAATATGTGATAGCCATGGCAACAATAAATTGTCTATTTCTTGTAACTAAATCTGCATGATTTTTGCACGGTATAAACGGGCATTAGATTGCACTAAACAAAAGTTCAACGCAACAAATGACGTAAAAAGCATTACTTATTACTCTAACTTTGTTCATTGTAGCGGTAAGCAGTAAATGTCCGATGCTGAATTCATACAAATTCTATATTAGTAGCCAACGAACTCTCCGCCCATCGCATCCACCAAATTGCTTTTTCGATGACAAGCAGGCTTTAGCAAAACGCTTACCAACTTTTCTCCATGCCGTAGCGCGACCATTTTATTTGTATACGATGAATCTGGATTCGTGAGTAAACAGCACAACTGACCATTCTTCAACACCCTAACCAACATGTTCCTGTGGTAATTGCAAACGCTGTTGATCTGCGGTTAAAAGCAGACCTGTTGTTGAGATTGTCTAAACCTTAACTGATCTTTATTTAAACCTTGCCGTATTGAAGATACTGATACTATGTTGTTCTGGATGTTATTTAACCATTGCATAAAAGCATATGCTATCATTATGTAACGCCAGAATTTTAAGAAATCGATGTTTGATGTAATTCGTTGCCCTCTGCCGGCCTCCTCGAAGACTTTTTAATTCATAATTGTACTAAGTAGTAGCTTCTTAAGCAACTTGTTCTGGACCCATGCGTCACAACAATTAGTTAATGGCGATACATGAGGTATTTAGGTATGCCAACTTAACATTTAATCGCAATTGGGATTGAGGTCTCAAAGTTAAATTTTGTTCGGTTTTTATTTGTTCATATTGTTTACGGTTATTTAAAATATGATTGCTGAACACATTTTATCTCAAAGCTATAATTGATTTCTTCAAATAACACACTTCCTTGTGATAGTAACTGTATATGCTACTCAACTACTTACGTGAGACCTATGCGTCTTAAGTTAAGTTCCTTTTGAAGCAAATACGGCATGTCTCCATCATTCTGACAAAAAATATTTATATATGATTTCTAAAAGTAAAGATCGTAATTTAGAGTTTTACCTTCGAGAAGTCTTGATCAGAACTTCTCCATATGTCAATTCTTTGTAGAGGAGGTATCCCGTCTTCGATTTTGTTGATATTATCTGCCGAGAATGTTGATCTTGCAGCAATTAAAGGCGATCGACAGCATGTCCTAAATATAATTGATAAAACCGTGAAACTGACAAAAATACATATTTCATACAAACCTATTAACATCTTCAAGCTTTTTAATTAACCGTTCATTTTCTCTACTAATTATTTCCTGATCTTGTAAAAGCTGAAAGCGCACTGAATGTAATTCTGCGTTTTCCTTTCTTATTGTTTCATTTGCATCAGCATAGAGCTGTACTAATTCTATAAGTTGTTTGTTATCTAGTTTTGCAATATTCTCAATATCTATCTTCTCATAGATTGGAGTTGGTTGGATTTTTTGTACTACAATAAAGGAATATAAATTGTGTACAATTTTTTTGCAATGGTTGCGGACTTACAATCATTTTCAGAAAACGTTTGTAACATCGCACGAAGGTAATCATTTTCTTGTTCTAACGTGTTAACTGAATTCTTCAGAGTTAAAATTAGAGCTTCCCGTGGGTCCTTTAATAAAGAAAAATGAAAAATAATTCTTGTAGATCAATAAACTGTCTTTCGAAAAGACAAGTTAAACAAGAATATATGCATATTTATTAAAACTTTACTTCAGAGTAGACTTATTAACTCACCATCATAACTATGGGTTTTGTTCGCACTTTCTTTGCTCTACTGGCATATCTTAATGTATTTAATGTTTCATGCAGATTTGATTTTGCAGGTGATATACAAGCAATCTGAAAAAAAGTGTATTGTACAAATAAGAAATCTTGATGTGCTACGCTACATTGCTTTATTAAATTATTATTACCATTAAAGTAACACCGTTTCCTGATAATGAATCCGCTAATAGTTTGGTCAGTTGAGAATCTCTGTACGGTATATGACTAGATTTGCGTTTTACTTCACTAAGGGATGAAATACAATAACCTGTAAGGAAATAATAGATCATCAGTACATATGATTCGTTTTGGCTTGCTAAGATTTTTCTGATTTATTCTGTGAAGGGGTGAGCAGGAGATCACAAAAATCAGACAACCCTAGTTTATATTTGACTTGATCCGAAAGTATCCATTTATCAAATTAATTATTAGGCAGAGAAATTTGGATAAAACTAAGTTTCCTAGTAGGCGAAGAGACAGAAAAGGATGTTTTTATTATCAACAATTATAACATTTTATAATTATTAAGATAGGTATACAAATTTGGTAAAAGAAAATTGCTTTAAATCATCAAATTATACGCTAAGCAGACCATTTTTAGGGATTGTTTTAAATAACAATAGTTATAGTTACCTAAAACCATTAAGCTGTTGTTAATGTTATTAGCTTCTTGAAGTGTTTTGCCAGCACTTTGAGTTTTCTTAGTCATTTCGCTACCTGCCAAGTCCACAAAATTGATCTTTCCTGATCTAGATATGAAAACTCCGTCATCCGTTGGTTGTTCAGAAGTAATGTAGACTGTTAAAATAGTATGGCTTCGGCTGAAAATGTACGTTATACAAATACAATATAAATTTTGCATGGTTGATACAGTGGAATAGTCAACGGACGCACGTATCAGATCAGCTTATAAATTCATGCATAGTTAAATACAAAATGTTAGTTACTGTTAGTTATACTATTGAAAAGAGAGATTTTTTCTGATCAGGGCATGTTTTTAAATCATCAACGTTTAACAATTTAGCAGTAATAATAGCTAACTTACAGGAGATGGGCGTTGCTATTTTTGCAATAAAATTTGATCCTGCAGGAACTCAGAATTCTGTACTTTGTAAGCTGGAATGGAGCGTGGAAAACAGTTTAGAGAAATAAATATGTGAACATTAAATGGAGCGTCTTAAAAATAATTTTTTTACTTTTTAGTGATAGGTATAAATTTTATTTCTTTTTTAAATAATTTACGTATATATGTATAACTGTGGGGTGGTTGGTACAATTGCTAACATAATTGCAGATACCACGGTTTGTTTTCTTGTAGAATAACATGCAGTTGAATTTACTTCTTGTTTTGATATTATTTTTTCAAACTTTGGAATCTTTTACATAACTGTTAAACGTCTAATTATCTGATGTATTAAAGGAGTTACTTTTTATTTTAAATTTCTGTCTTCGACATATGATTCTACTACATTTACCGTTTACTGTTGTTTAGGACTTTCTTCGAACTTCGAAAACACGAAGAATATGTATTTAAGGATATAGAATTAGTAATGCTAGAGGAAGCTAGTTCCTCTTCAGACGCTAGTGATGACAAATTTGAAAATATAATTGTAACAGAAGAGGAAAACAGAACTTTTAGTGTTTGAGAAATTCATAATCGACTCTCGATCAGAATGTAGCCATAGATAACTATAAAAAATGGAAAATGTAGAGCTATCTTACTCCGCCAATCAGTAAAGCAATAGATGTGTTTATGTCTTTTATTTCATGAAAAAATTGACAAATAATTTACTTCGACTGAGAAGAAAACCATTCGGTGAAATTGAATATTCTTCCTACAAAAAGAGCATACTGAAGAGTGTAGAGCAATAGTGTGTTATTTGCTAATTCCAATGAAGATCTGGGCGATGATGATGTTGAAATCGAGAACGTTTATTGTAATCATAAAGAGAAAACTGGCAAGAGTACATATATTCACCGGTTATAAATTGACTGCTGATGAGTCAATGCTTGCCTGTTATGGACGAGAATCTAATCACGAAGGACTGCCAGCACTTAAAGGACCAGCATGGGCTGAAAGGTATAGACTGTGGACTATAAAATCTAGTCGATGCCGGTAGTAGAATTATGCTGAGATTGGAAAACAATGAAGGGCAAGAAGGTATGAAAGTGAAACAATATCAGAAAGAATGATAAGAACTTGGTAATGGCAGGTGATTCTTGGCTTGCCTCTATTAAAAGTTCTATTAAATTGAAGAGAAAGGGACTTCTATAATACTTACTAACAAACTATCACCAGAAAAAGAACATTTTGACATAATCAAGGGAGAAGCAAATAATATAGATCTGATTGAAATTACGTAATGTGATAAAACATTTGTACTTTCATAGGCCCATGTAAAATAACTTCGGAAGGAGTGCCCTGTTAAAACAGAAGATATGATGATGAAGGAAATGGTATATATATATATAATATATATAATGGGCTCGGGTTTCCCTGATAGTGGTGCAGTTAGATGTCAAGTGTTCCGGATTTTCATTCTCTGCCCTGCAGAACTTGCGGTCGCTATTCTGTTCTAGACCTATCCTTGTCATGTGTTCCCCAAGATGACAATGCCCTGTAAGAAAACCATTGGCGATTGTATAGCTTATTCAAAATTTGATGCATCGAATGAATGCCAGTCTTTTTGGCATAATTCCATAAATATTTCTTAATAGTCATGATAAAGCTAAAACATGTACAACGCACAGGAATTTCACAGAAACACTTACAATAAAACTAGTTGCTTTCAAAAAGTCAGTTCTTCATTGTATAAATCAATCTGAAAATCAAATATCAGGATTCAAAAAAATGTTCAGTACCACGTCTGTTTACGTTTTCTTTATATGAAAAATCTGTAAGCCTCGAAATTAATTGTGGTTGGATGATATCAACTAAAGAGTTTTCATTTTTTCGATTTATTTGTAGCGATGTTGCGTTAAGACGTCGCCTTTAATTAATGTTGTCTACCATATGATCATGATTAAACCAAAAGGAGAAAGCTCTTCAATAGAAGATGACCGCTAAAACCTACATTTAACTATTCGATTCAAGTCCACTGCTTAGAGAAAATATAGAGTATATTATTTACCTAATTGTAAAGTTTTAATTTGTGGAAATATTTTTTACAGTACATGATTAACGTTTATCATATTGTACCAATAAACCATTTTTTTATGGAATAAATATGGCTATTCAGCAATGTTAACGTTTTTCTGCAAATGATATTTTCATTTCACATTTCAAAAGCACTTCTATTGCAACACTAAACACTTCAACCCACTAAACACCAAAAACGTTTAACTAAACACTTGTTTACACTGTTTTGTTTAGTTAAAAGTTTTTGGTGTTTAGCGGGTTGAAGTGTATAGTGTTCTACTTCTGCACCAAGAGATTAAGTGAAGAACCTCTATTATATAGATATATGTATATATACGTTTGGAAATTTAGAAAGTCCGCTAAAAGTAAAAAACTTGCTGCAAATTAGAATAAAAAGATTACATTCGAAAATCGGTCATGTTAACTATGTTTTCCATTCCCCTATATTAGAGGTTTTTTAATTTCCTTCACGTTAAACTATCAAATAGATTTAAACAATATACAAGCCCATCAAGAGTTATCATCCATGCATGAATATATGCATTGGCCTGATATTTCATGTGAATTACAAATAATGAGAATGTATTAAAAAATACTGAATGAAATCTATACAAAGAATCCAATATCAAGGTATTAATAATTAATTTACAAGGTTAAATAAATTATGCACCTGGAGTAATCATTCATGTTATGACGTCCCATTGAACGATTTCTTATACCTTCCTCCAACACTGCAATTAAATCGTCTAGTTCTTCACAATCGACGGTAAATAAATTTTCTACAAAGAAACCCCGACATTTTTTACTCCATCGTACAGCTAAAGGTTTTCTTCGAATACCAGGATTCAACAAATCGATCACCTGGAATGTAATTGTATTAAAAGGATGTTTAATCCTTAAATTTCTGAAAATATTTAACCTTTTCATTGTAGATTTCTAAGAAACTTGCTTTTAATACGAAATGCACTTCCGATTTTTCCTGTAGTAATTGAAATAAATACAGAAATGCACGGAATATCAATCCGTGCTGCTCGCTATATGGTGCTGATTTCTTGTTGAACTATAAAAAAAAGTATAGATTGAAAACGATATTTTTTACTACTGTATGCATTACCAATTTAGGTGGACCTGTTAAAGTATGCGTTTTACCGCTACCAGTTTGTCCATAACAAAATATGGTGCATCTAAATCCTTCTACTGCCATTTCGATTAATTTTTTAACTCCTGAGTATTGCAATATATCCTCTTGTGTAGCAGCTGGTTCAAATACTGCATTATATGAAAATAATTTAGGTTTGTTGATACCTACATCTAGCTAAAATACATAATTATATGTTACTCATATTCTTAAGTGTGTTCTTTATACTAGGTACCATTATTTGTCCATTTCCTAAGAATCTAACTACACCATTTTCATTAGTTTTAATTTCTCTTGGATTTAGTGGACGAACTCTAAAGCGTGCAATTTGATAGAATGATTGTATTAAATTACATAGATACTTTTGTAAATATGTTTCGAAAATTTAAGCATTACCTGACCACAACGTGAATATTGCTTTCACCATCACTGGAGCTACTAATTATTCTTTGGTATTTATTGTCAACATCCAGTCTTTCTAAGCTACCCGTCCTGGAAGAATACCAATAGTCATTTTGGTATTTTTAAATAAGTTGTATGTTAAATTAGAGTATCGGCAAATAGATTGTGGTATCTTAAGAGTCTAGTGTTGAAAATAATTTGAATGCGTGAAATAATATTGTTATAGAAGATCGTGTTGATATAATTGGTGTACTTAGGTAAAATAACATCGCTGAACTAAAATTTCCAAGTCATTTTGTTCTTCATAGGGTTAACCCTTGTTTTCTATGAGTTGGTGGGGTTGCTGGGGTTGTTTTGTCATTTCCTGACCAATTTTCATTACTATTAATAAAACCAAGGTTACGTCGAAGGTCAACATTTCGAACTAACCATATTGTTCTTGTTATAATTTCATTTTGTTGTGTTTCGAGTCTTGATGAGTTTTGGCCACACACCTTCACGACAGCACCCCGAAAGTAAGTATCGGTCGAAGGAAGACAAAATATATCATGAGCTTTAGTCTCAGTGATAGAAGCCGTCTGGCACAGACGAATGGACCAGTGAAGAATCTCGCAGCGTCAAAACGATCTATAATTTTGCCTATATGTTTCCGTAGTATTTTGCCTACTATCTAGTCATACCCAGGTACCTACACCGCGGAGGTACATAGATAGGCAAAAATATCCAGCCCGTAGGTAATCATAGGATGGTCTGAGGCGTTTGGTGAAGCAAACTGCGACACACATCAATTCGTTTATGCTGACTTGCGATCTGCCTGTCCAGTGCAGTACATATTTGATTTAGGCCGCACTAAAGACGGCAGAATACAAGAGCTTCAATTCTGCAGGCAGTGACTATCGGTGTGTCGTTGGCATATTGCAAGGTAGTCTCCTTCAACTTTAGTCAATGATGCATAAAGATTAGTGAAAGAATCAATGCCAGGTGGGAGCCCTGGGGAGCTGATCATCTACGGATATCAAGGATGAGGTGGAGTTCTCCAGTCTGACAACAAAACTACGACTTTGAGGATATGATCATATGATTTTGAATTCCGCCACGAGCATCTTATGTATACATCTCATATATAAGATGCTCAGCGTCACACAGTGTCAAAAGTACGGATAAAAGCCTTGAACGTATTACATATTGCCTCGATAAAAATGGATATCTACATTTCAATTTAGTCTCATCATTGGTACGATTAACTTAATCTTATTTTCTTATTTATTCCTAAATACATACTCAACAATGTTCCGAATGTCAATTTTTGTAAAGGAACAATTAAAATTTTAAAATAAAACGTACTTACAGAAATAATAAAGAACTGTCAGAAATACATATATGATTAGTTAACTAGTAAGAGACAAGTAAGACAAGCAACACTCAATAAATATGTACTGACCCATAGGCAGTATAAATATAAATATGTGGGTAAAGTCTATGAAGTCAAATACCTGCCAGAAAAAGTGTTTCGAACAAATACACAGTCTATGTTTTAATTTTAATTTGCGTTTTTTTTTGTTTGGGGTGTAGTGATATTGAACCAGATTTTTTCCTTCTATTTCTCTTATATTATAGGAAAGTTGGAATGTTTACATTCAACAAAGGGTAGCTATAATAAGTATTATGGTCCAGATATTCCTTTTTCTCTCGATATTTACAGAAAAAAGTTTATAGGTGTTCACAGATATTCCTCAAATCACTATGCCATACCTAAGTTGACTTAGGCTTTAGAAGTTTAAATTCTGGGGTCTACATTAACTTGTTGATATTAGGAAATTCGTAAAATTTAAGCTAAATGGTTTTACACACCTTGTTTATATACCACCAGTCTCGATCCCCGTATCTTTCATATACACGTTATTATGTTCCTTTTCGTAAACACAAAAAACTCCCTATTATCTATAACACATAACTAAATGCCTGCTAAAAAGTCAAATGTATGGTGCCATAACTGATTCTGTATACTGAATTATCGTTTTAAATATGAGAGATTTCTTGTAACTAACTAGACACGAAAACTTATGTAACAAATTTGTCATCAACCTGGAGATTGGTGTAATTTTAATTATATCGGACGCTCATTGTCTTTAGTTCATTGTTCGAAACATAGACAATACAATTAAACGGACTTATCAAATTCATCAGTACATAGATTGTTGATCTACTACTAATACTTTACAGATGGCGATGGTATCTGTTCAGATAATCATTCAGAATATTGTATATTTTTAACAACATCCTTAAAAAATGACAATATATGTGTACTTATGTAGTTCTTATTATTTGATATACTTTCTTTGTTCAGCATTAAATATATTAAAGATTGTTCATAAGATCTAGAAAGATACCTGCTGAAATGGAATTGTTGTAAATAGACTCCAGTGTTATTGGATAACTCATGAGTACCTTTTGTAAGTATGACATTGGTACGATCGTAACTAATGCTTTAGATATCCTTGTATGCAAAGATACCCTCTAATATTTCGACTTGGTCTGTTCACACTAAAATTATTGAATGTTTATTTCTGTGACTGTGATATGTGCTAACTTGTTATATGTTGAAACGAACATGCTTTCCAAGCACCATCATATATGATGATATTTAAACAATCCCTTGTTCTTGTGATTCAATATATCGGAGTTCATATTCAGTTAAGATTTACCGTGCTGTAGGGAGGTTTCTTATTTTTTCATTATTATCATTAACTGTTTAAGTAGATACTCTTATTTCTATCATTCTTGAAATATATTTTACTAACAGTAAATCTTTGTGATCTTATAACACCTGTTATGTTTGCATTTGTAATAAATTCTTTAAACTCTTCATTTGTTTGTTATCCATGCTTGTTTCGTTTCCTCTGTATCAGATATACTTTAGTTTCTAGCTTGCTTTTTAAAAAACCTTCAAATTTTCAAATAATTGTCTTCTTTACATTCTTTGTCTATCCATCCTATATATTTTGCTTTCAGTTCATCGATGTATAGCCTAATTTTTGTTACTGTTTTCAATTTTACTTCTGAATTCATTTTTATTTCTTATTATATCTATTATTATAAAACCATCTGCAAACAGCTCCGTACATAATCATCGTATACATTTACCTTTTCGGTGGTGGTGCAGTTACTTTATAAGCTGTATTCCTTGTTATGACTACAAAAATTTATGCTGTACAAGTTTGTGTGTGTGTGAATTGATTCTGTTACATACACCACCTCCTTGTGGTGTTTTGTCTATAGTTTAATAAACTTTTACTTTATTAGTCGGCCCGGCTTTTTTGCAAAAAACCATCTGATTTAAATTAATCAGCACCGAAGTACATAATCATCGTTAATTAAACATTTTTTACCTTTTCGTCCCGGTGGTCGAACAGTTATCTTTATAAACCGTTGCTGTATTCACAAATTTTTTGACACAAGTGTATTATTTTCTTGGCGTATGTAAATACGCAATTTTTCCCAAACGCCAATTAATTAAACATATTTTTATATAAAAATATGCCGTCCCGAAAGTGGAGTCAAGTTTAATGACCTAGGATAGTGTGCGATGTGTTTTAATTGATTCTTATTACGCCATAATACACCACCTCCTTGTGGTATGTTTTGTCTAAGTTTGTTTGTGTGTGAATTGATTCTGTTACGTACACCACCTCCTTGGTGGTTCGACTCCATACGGTTTTTTATATAAAAATAGTTTAATAAACTTTTACTTTATTAGTCACCCGGCTGTTTTGCAAGAAATATTTGTGAAGATTTAAATTAATTTGCTTGTTTTTCGACTTACATATTTTTATATAAAAATATGTTTAATTAATTGGCGTTTGGGAAAAATTGAATTTTAAATTAATCTTGTTTTGTTACAAGGAAATTGAATAATATTCTGTTTGTTTAAATTCAGAAAACTATACCTATATACTTATACTCAAAATAAGGAAAGGATTTGTATAAATAACATCGTTAGCGTATTGTAAGAAATGACAGTAGCGATAACACGACTATGAATGTATTTAGAAAGAGCAGCGTTATAAAATAAGAATCTTGCGCTAATGTTGACACCTTCTACAAAGCATACAGTACGAGCTTATACGACCGAATATATGTTTACAAAGGAATGGAAGTTTCAACGAAATATTCAGAACTGTTTTATTCTTCATAATTCTTTCTTCATAATATAGTGACTGAATGACCAAAGAAACTTTCATTGGCATAAAACTGTTTTTGTTTGATGTACGTCTAGCACATACACATTTCCAAATTAAAAAAAATAACAACCTTCGTTTTTCATTAACTGCAAATAAAATATTGGTAACACAACAACAATATTATAAATGGTCGAGATCACAACTTCTCTAGTTGTTATACGCAGTACATATTAGAGCAATAGGTATGTAGATGGTAATGACAAGATATGCGATCGGTAATTATTGTAAAATTGCTAGCTAACCGGCGCCTTCACCATATATGTATATCACACATCTAGTTACACGAAGCAATTAAGGTTGAATAAATATAGCGTAGTTGATGTTAAATTGCAGGTATTCATTTCAAAGATTCTATCGGTTGTATGTAATATCGACTATAGAATGTAAAGTATTGAATTGATTACTGATTTATTATTCATCACTTTATGTACATACATAGTGTGACTTCCGATTTACGTAAGCCCTTTTCTATTTGTGAAACATTCCTTTAGCTTACGTAAATCAACTAATCGTTAGCTGCTTTATTATTTATACTTTGGCAAGAAATCAAACGTTGGCATCGGTTAAAATAAACTCTGTTATTTGTTTATTTGATTATTTAAACGCATTTGTTTATAACTTTGCATCAAAGATTGTTCGACGTCTTCTTAGCAAGGCTAATTGAATTTTATAACTGATAAGTTTTGGTCTCTATCTTTATTTTTTTAAGTTTTTCTAATAATAGATTTTCTGTATCAAATAATTCAATTTTTATTAAAAAATGTAAAAAAATCGAGATGTTTTCAATAGCTGGAATGTTATAATTGTGTACATTTTGTGAGTGAGCATTCTGCGGTATCTGAACAGTGACGTGGTGCATGTGTCACGCTCATGAAATTATTATAAGAGTTTTTATTAATTGGGGTATCAAATAAAATCATTTTAAATGCAACTACGAATATTTGCGTAAATTGTGGCGGAGGTATGTATGTGGCAATTAGAACCAGACCGAATATAAACCACGAATTCGATCGTTGATAATCTTTGAAATATTACATGTGGATTAGGACGTCCATTTTAGGTACATGGAAAAGAGAGTACTGTTGTCAAAGGAATAACCATAATAAAATATTCACCTTTTCTAACAGAACATTAATTAATTAACGCATATTAATTGTTTTTCTTATATAGGTATTCCTTTATGTAGAATAAATATGTAAAATTCTAATTTAGATTATTATAGGTACCTACTATAGAAATAAACTACAAAATCTTTCAAAAACCGCGCAAGAAATATTTCATTAGATAATTAGAATGGAAAAAATAATGCTTCTAAAATATTTTAATTTTGTTTTTGGCCGCTCCGTGCATACAGTAAAAGTAAAGTAATTAAACTCACATTAAGAACACATTACTTTTTAATGTGCTGTTTCAGCCGTTCAGTTTATAGTTTATATATGTATTTATGTAGATTTATATGTAAAAGTACGCTACCCTATTTGGACTTGAACTTTTCCACAATAATCAATTCATCAATAATGTCTTCTAAGGGGACATCAGTAATCAGTGTAAACACTGTATTATGTTTAAGAATCGATAAATAGAAAGATTGTCAACGTGTCGAGTGATTCAAATACTGAATATATGAACATAGAATCTGACAAATGTGAATAGCGAAAGATGTAAACATTTGATTACGCATCTTTTAATTTTATTTTTATTTATGAAAATGCGTACGAAATTTTTTTTTTGAGTATTGTGAACGAATTTTAAATAATGTTATAAGTATACTAAACAAATATAAAATTCATTTTTAAGCTTTTACATGCTGAAACATTGAACTTTTTAAAATTATAAAGTTACTTACTCACTACTCCTAGTGTAAAACGAAATATTATCTGCAAAATTTGAATTATTTTCTTGCGTAGATAAGTTATAATGATTAGGGCTGGAATTTACGCTTTTTGAAATAAATGCTGTACCGTTTTTCATAGTGGATTTTCTAGCTTTAGCGTGCTATAAATCTAACTGATATTCTACCGTTTATGTTATGATATTGATTCCACCTACTGCACTTGACTTTGAAAAACATTTAAACAGCGAATGAATTCGTAACGATACCAAGTTCACAAATCGTCGCCATGGAAAATAGCGATGAACACAAGCGCTGGGTACTCCCACGCATATTACCTGTTGATATATTGTTTTCTTTTCGCACAATTATGTACTGATTACTTTTCTTTGTTATAATTTTACTAACTTAAAACAAATAACGCTTTCGATTTATGAACATGTACGGAAATTAAACTGATTAAGTTATTAAATTATGGGTACGTACTATGATTGTTTAATAACTAAACTTACGTTGTAACGATTATAAAAACAATATGATTCATTCATAGAGATAGATAGAACATTTAATATATTTTACAAACAAAATATATTCCCACTCGGCCCACATATTATTGAAGGCAACTTGAATGGTCAAAATATACAGAAACATTTTGCAAAATTTACTGCCAACACTGCTTGAAGAAGTCATATAGAACGTCTGGTTTCAACATGAGAGTTGTCCAACACACTATTCAGTGGGTCGTAAGTACTTGATTGTGATTTCAAACATCGCTGGTCCAGTAAATTGACCTGCTAGAACACTACATCTTTTTATGCGAAATTTCTTGTTATGTTTTCAAATACAAAGTTTACAAACAAAATACAAGAAAACGTGAGAATATGATTAATCGAATTAATGCTTGTGCCGAAATTCCGCAGTTTTGCATTTGAAAGTCGAAGGCTAGCATTTTGAGCACTAACACTAGGTAATTGAAAGATGACGAGACGACGGAACTCAAGCGTAAATCCAGCACTATGATAAGTGAGAGGCGAAGGGAAGAGAAAACTGCTACAGCAAGTTGTTGTTCTTGGGTCACATTAAAACTAATTTATTCGCCAGCTATTTTTATATTTCTATCAGCGACAATTTCCTGGTTATTCGATATTTTTTTAACGAACCTTTTTTTAAGACTAATTTGGAATATTTACAACGAAACTGTGATATTTTTTATTGGAAATGTATGCATATAGCATCATCAGAGAAATCGAAAATAAATGTATGTGTCCATTACAGTCTCACCTATCATAAATCGAAAAAAAAAATTCAAACAAATCCTACATATTTTTTGCCGTAGAATTTGAATCCACAATAAGATACAGGGATTCTTGTATAAAATTACAAAATTAGTTAAAGAGTATAGTAATATATTTCTTCCACGAAGAGAACTATAAGTTACTTAATTGTATGTCCATGATATATATACAGCAGACATTTATATTTATATATATACAATATGTCTTTTTTGATGTGTATATTATCTGAATCTCTGAATATCCACCAATATACATTCAGTGGGTGTTATGTGCTGTATTGGAACTGCTTACAACTTGTAACATATTACTGCTGTAATTTGCTGTTTCAAAGTAAATAGATGGGATTTTCGGAAAAAAATCGATATTTGATCAAATACACATCAAGTTATTCTTTGTCATTTTGTTATGCGTAGATGCTGAAGGGTAGGACTACGTTACGACTTGTTAATTTTTTGTTTTGTCCTGGATTCTTTAAATATATTTAAAACAGTATTTACGCTAATTAAAAATTAAATATATTGATCGACTGTGTTCTATTTTCCCTTTAAAATTAATCTATCCTTCAAATCAAGTTAATATAACTTTGCTGAATAGTATCAAATTGCTTATGAAGATTAACAGAACTGCCATCAAAGATTTATATAACTTAGCCGCTTCAGAAAGGGTTTTGTTTAGCAATTTTCGGTAGACTATGTTACATTGAGCCAATTTTTTTTCTAAATTTTAATCATCAATATATTCATGAATTGACAAAAGTTGTTGATAACCCCGATAGTTGTTCTTTCGATTTATTTCACCGAAATGGCAAATAAACCGGAAAATTAGAAACATAGCTTACATATCCATGGCATTTTTGCCATCCAAGTTTAGTGCATGTACTGCGGCAATGAAACAGCATATCGCTAATTGCTAGTCAATAATATGTTTTAAATGCAGTGAAATCTCTGTTAACGGACATCTCCGATGAACGGACGCTTCCATTGGACGGACAATTTCTTTGGTCCCTTGAACTTCCTATAATATTTATTAACAATTTAAACTCTGTTGGCCGGACACTCTCTTGAACGGGCGCGGACAGTACTTTATGGGACAAAACTCTGCTATACGGACAGGGTGACATCATCGCCGATATTTGCTTCGTAGCAATTATTTGCACATTTGCTGGGTTTTCCCCTACAGTTATACATTTACTGCTTTGCTATTCATCAGTGTAGTGGTCTTATCAGTATTACATTATTGAAGACAGAAGGTTTCAATATCGATAAATTATGTTATGAGTGCTTTCTGAAAGCGCGAAATAAAGGAATTCCTATATCGGGGACACTGCTAAGATCAAAAGCAAAAGAAATTGCAGAAAAATTAGGCTGCAGTAGACTCCAGGCTTCCATTGGTTGGCTGGAAAAGTTCCAAATTCGTCATACTATTACTAGGGATGCATGTTGAAAAAGTGCATTAATCCATTGGATTCCTGTTGCCTGATTTTCGTTTGCTAGTCAGCTTGATCAGTGTCCATTGTAACGAAATATTTAATTCAATATTATTACGGATTTGGGTACCGAAATGAATCTATTTAAAAGAAAATTTCTAGAAGAAGAAACTAAACCTATATTCCATTAATTTTTGAAGAGATATGGATTTAATAATTTGAGTGGAAATAAGTGTTATGGTTAATTCTTTCCACTTGTATGAGTCTTTCACCTATCTACCTTTGGGTTTTTGCGATTTTTTCGATTGCTTCGGTACTTATATATATATTATTTTAAGAATACCCTGGGATGGAGCTGACAATACTCAGTAAGACAATAAAGAATCTAATGCATCAATGAAACTTTTTCCACTTTAAAACCATCCTCCTTGATTTTTGTATAAACGTACTTGTTTATATATAGTTACGTTGTATTTTTGATACTTCTTTTCGTTATTTTCGTTAAAATCAACTGATACACGCTGACTTGAAATATCTGTTTAGAATGGATTCGATATACCGGGTTCTTTTTTTAAACACCAGTATAATTGCTTTTCGAATATTCGAAATAAAAAGTAAATTGTACTTTATACTGTATGTTAAACTACACTTTAAAATGACTTGTAGGAATATCTGTTTAGAATGGATTCGATATATATTATTCAATAATAATATAACATACAACGATTTTATCCGTCTGTAGCGATTTTCTATGATGATGTCCTTATGAAACCTCCCACGGTTCGTTACTAATGGGTCGCGAGTTTTCGTGAAAGAAGTCAGGGTGAATGCAGAAAGTAGATATTAGTGAAAGATAATGTTTTATATGTTCATAGTTTATGTCGACCTTTGCACTTACTCAAAAAATGTTTAGATAGTTTACTTTTGTTCACAGTTATATGGTGCCTATTCACATACAGTTCAGCGATAGTTTAGAACTGTAGGTGAAGTTTCTCTATACATCAAGCACCGGCAAATGACAGACTAGAATTGCAGACCATTAAGAAGTACACCAAAACTGGCGTGCCTGGTCGAATATTGTTAAATCTTATGGGGAGTTCAGAACTTAACGACAGAAAATTTTGTGGACAATATATTTGTAGCAAATTTACCTATACTTGACAGTCGTGTATATGTTGTGTTATGTATGTTCTAGATAATGTTTATGTTCAATAACAATAATACTATCCATGCACGTTATTAAAATAAAAAGGCGTCATTCGCCGAGGTTCCAACTGTCGTGTCTATATTTAATAGAATCTATAGATTCTAACATGGATCTTTACGTGTGTAGTGAAATTAGCGATGGCATGTAGTATGAGAGTTGGCAGTTCTAAGGTTGCTATCCGCATCGCTACGATAAACTGAATCGTGTATTAGTTTAGGATCTGTAATTCAGATTATCAATTCTGGAACCACAGGCGGGCTATGTGTGATTAAGTATCTTTTTTTTAATTTGATTTCGCTAATAAGACTAGACGACCCTATCTCTAACTAAAAGCGATTTTCGCATCATTGTTCTTAACATACTTTAAATTTAAATCTGTCAAATGAGAATAAGTAAGTTAATCTATACACCTGTAGTTAAAGTCTAAGTTAAAAGCACAACAGTTGATAAACATATATTTTAGAGTTTCTATTCTTTAATACATATATTTAATAACATTATTTATACATATAGTACATTATACATTGAATATAGAATATTTATAGAAATACAATTCATGAGAGAGCATAACAAACACTCCACCAGATTTAATTTTAGTCCTTGAAGTCTTGTAACATTTATACATAAACTTATTATATAAGTAGTAATACTTCATTCGTTTTTGTTTTTATTGAACATCAGTACTTTATTACTTATTAAAAATTGCTAACGCAATTACGCGACAAAGTTGCGCTATTTAAAACATACAATGTTTCTCTTATATCTCAATGTTGATAACACTAAGAATATTAACATTTATTCTTCAGTTGTTTATATAAATCTTTCTTTCGTTCTAAAGCATCTTTATATTGTATGTACGATTTTAAAATTTCATCATATTCCTTACATTCAACAGATTTATATTTCTCCTGAAGTTCAAGTAAATCATCAATTTCCTTCTGACATTCATTCTGTTGGTCAATAATGTCACTGAAAAATTTCTCATATGCAACGAAAGATAACGAAGTTTCATTAAAAATATCTACTTTTGTCTTTTCCTTAATCATTTCCGATCGTAAATTGTACATTTTAGATTTTATAGAATATTCATTAATTTTATCCTCAACTAGGTGTTTTACGTTTTGAAATCGCACATGCAATAATTCTTCTAATAGTTGGTACATAATTTTCAAGTTTTCCACATAAGCTTCTTGGACAGTACTTAATTTATCTTTTGCATCTAGCAGATTCTGGAAAAGAGAAATATTTTAATGTACAAAAATTGCATTTTCACAAGGACAATAGTCTGAGAATATACTGAGTTACAAAGTTCCCAATTTCCAAGATGTGTTCACTAGTCTGCTAATATTTCTAGCAAAGCAACAGGATTGTCAATAAATACAAATAATGTTTTTTACAAATTCTCAAGAATTCCCAACAACTACTGATTCGTGAATTTATATTTAATCGGAGGACGAGATAATTTCTGAGGCACTTATTAATCTTTGCCATTAGTTTAAAATATTTTAGTAGTGCGGATGTTTGTTAAAGAAAATATATTAAAGGATAAGAACATTTCAAGAAAGGCGAAGATCCAATTATATCAAATATAAGACCCATAGTGCTACATTCGTGTGAAACGTGGACCATAAATAAACTAAAATAAGCAAGGTTGGAAATATGGAAAAGAAAAGTACGCTTTTATTGCCCGCGGTGTCATCGGCCCATTTTTCTTTTTTGATAAAAAAGGCTCGCCAACAACCGTCAACTGCGATCGCTACAGGGCAATGATATCGTAGTATTTTTGGGACCAGCTCAATGCTATGAACTTAGACGATATGTGTGTCCAACAGGACAGCGTAACGTGCCATACAGCATACAACACCATCGAATTATTGAAGACCAAGTTCGAAATAACGGTATTTGCGAATGACCATCTCGTTCGTGCGATTTAACCCCTTTGGACTTTTTTCTTTGTGGTTACATTAAATCGCTGGTCTATGTCAACAAGCCAGCAACGGCAGAAAAGCTGCAGGCCAACATCGAACGCGAAATTCCTGTTATTTCGGCCGATTTGTCTGCTCGAGTCATGGATAATTGGGTCCAGCGTATTCACTCGTGCCAGCGCTTTCGCGACGGAAATTTGAACGATGTCGTATTCCATAAATAATGGCATCGGTTGTGCTTTCATTTGAAATAAAAATCATTTCCATAATTAACGCACAAGTCTTTTATTTGAAAAAAACAAAATGTGTCGCTCTTAATGAAAAACCCGATAGTATGGACAGATATGCACAGTCATTGGCTTGGGAGGTGTTGATATGTAAGTAAGCATAATATATTTAAACATTCTCCTTATTAATATCCCTACGAATATAAAATTTAAAGGGAATATTTTACAAGTTATATATTGCATGTGTACATCAGGTACATGTAAGAAACCGAGGAGCGCAAATAGTCGCATATGCGGACGACTTGGTTATAGTTGCGAAACAAAAGAAAATATTGGACGAAATATAAGAAACCATAAAAACAAAGAGTGAAGGGAAACAAGGGCTCAGAATAAACCAAAACAAAACAAAGCATATGAAGATTGGAGGAAGTGAAATAGATGAAACAATAAAGATTGAAAAAGACAGTTTTGAAAGCGTTTCAGATACCTGGATATAACGTTGTGCAGAACAGAGGATAGACTAGAAGAAATAAACCAAAAGATACAACAGGTGAACAGTGCCTTCTTCGCAAACAATTTAGGAGTAAACAGATCTCAAAAAGAACAAAATTAAAGATATACCAAACTCTGTTGAGACCGATACTAACTTATGCCACAGAAACTATGACAATGTCAAAAGAGAGAGAAAAAATATTGTTAATCCAGGAGAGAAAAATAATAAGAAGGATGTTGGGGGGTATACTGCTGGAAAATGGGGTTTATAGAAGGCGAACCAATAAGGAAATAATGGAAGAACTGGACGGAAAAAATTTAATAGGACATATAAATGTGCTAAGGATAAAATGCCTGGGACACATATACAGGAAAAAATCAGAGGAAAATGTAAGAGCGCCGACAGAATGGAAGATGCACGGGAGAAGGGCGAGAGGCAGACAAAGAATGAGATGGATAGATGAGATGGAAGAGGATCTGAAGAAGATGGGAATTAAGGACGGATGGAAAACGATGGTGCATGATAGAAGGAGATGGAGAAAAATAGCTATGAAAGCAAAAGAGATCGCCTGGAGGACTGAAGAACAGACCTGATCTAGTCAATAAAAGGATCTGGAAAGCTCGGCTGAGTGGCGAAGCTCCTTTCGGGGCGTAGAGTCATATATGCATATGTATCACCAGTAAAAATAAAAAATATCCCAAAAATCTAGTGTTCTTAATTATATGGCCACCACATGGTACGGGCAATTTGATTATTCCGGGAATTATTGATAACGACAGGGCAGTTTAAATATTTTGTATATGCTACTTCTTCAGCTCCTTTGCTTTTATGAGATTGAAGACAAGCCATCGAAAATGGATGCTGATTGGCCAGCGAGAACCACATCCTACACACGTTGCTAAATTGCTTTTAATTAATCAAAGTGCCCAGAGAAATAATAGCAGTATTTATAATAACTGCGCAATATTATACATTATCGTAGACATATACAAAATATTTAAATTGCCCAGTCATTGTGAATAATGCCGGAAATAATCAAATTGCCCGTAACATACATTTAAATTCAGTTTGTGATAGCCAAAAATATTACTCAAAATAATGGGCTATAACTCTACCTATCATTGTTAGATTTGGATAGAGTTGTTGCGTTAGAGTTGTTACGTTGAGCAAAAAATTATTAAATGTTTTGATGTAGCTAAAATTTATACCAGTCATGATTTGATTGTTAGTTGTTTGCTATTTAGGTTTTTATATTGTGGTCTGTGTGACTATTGACTATTGTAGCATTTTGACATTAATAGAAAGAAACTCGCAATTAATTTAGAAATACAATCTGTTTAACATAATTTTTATCATCAAACTCAACTACAAGTAACCCTGATGCTATTAAAAGTAATTAACAGTTAAATAAATGTTGTAAAGTACACTGTTCTCATTTAATTGTGTTTCTATTAAATCATAATTACCTTATCATTTCTGTTTAGTTGAAAGAAATCGGTATCATCAGTCATTTGCATTAGCTTTGAGGAATTCTGTGGAAGTTCTTCTTCAAGCAATTTAAATTTATTATAAAATTCTTCATTCAATTTCTCTTGCTCCGCATAGGATAAGTCACTAGTATGTATCTCTGATAACCCCAATAAATTTTCTTCGGAATATTTTGTTTTTAATGCCATATATGGTTTTACTTCTGCCGCCAGAATAATGCTTTGTATTTTTTCTTTTAATTCGTCACTCAATTCAGAAGATTCACTCAGACATTTATTTAAGGTGTGTAATATAACTTTCTTTTCCAGATACTTTTTTCGTTCGATCTTCATTATTTCAAAAGTATCACGCATTTCTTGCTGTTTAGATTTATTTAATTTCCCTGTACATTTATTGTTTACTGCACCATATAATTCTGTCATAATTGAATTTGTCTATTTTTTGATGAAAATATTTGTCCAGTACAAAAAAAAACTTTCAAAATCTTTTACAGGCTGAGTTGATAAAATAGATTGCTGTAACGGCGTCTTAGCGTCGTTTATGGTGGCGTACGGCTATGTGCCAATTTTTTTTTGCAAGTATTTTGTTGTATTGTTATTTACGTCTTCGCAAATCTTCCGAAGTAATATGTAATTTGAATTATTAATATTACTAAAGTGTTCATTTAGTGTCGTTTACTTATGATGTGAATATATATCGGAATAGAATTGACATTCCATGAAGTTTAATTAATTCTTGTAGGTTGGATTCTTAGGTAAGTGTTGCATTATGGGTAAAAAAACCGGCATGTTTTGTGTTGGTTGTCCTACGACATTCTGCTTGTTGTGTCTTGCACCTATGAATTATGGCCACTAAACGTTTAATTATTGAAATGTGATTTTATTTAGGTGTTGTGATATGACTGCAACTATGGAGGAAACAGCGAGGCGTTTTTTCTCGTCCGTTGTTTCAGATGAGGAGTGGAAAGCCATTCCCTCCGAAATTGCTAAAAAAATCGAGAGTCTTACTGAAGGAAAATTCGAAGAATTAATTACATCCAAAGCTCTATCGGAGACGGCAAAATTCAATGCAGGTAAACGTTAAATTAGTAAAGTATGTTTCTGTATTTTGCCAAACGTAGTTTAAATCTAAACTGCATGTTGTAAAGATATTTGTAATGCAACTAGCTCAATCATAACGATCAGAGCTTGATTAGCTTTTGCAATCTCACTGTTTTCTTGGTTTACCAGTATTAGATTAAAAAATAATCAGCATTTGTATTGATATTTAGAAGCTTATCGTATATAATTGCTTATATGTACCTTCTGAATAGTTTTGTAGATTATTCAAGTTGCAATGATTATTCTAGATGTGTAAATACGTATTGATTTATGAAATGATAGATGGTTTCAACCTTATTGAAAATCAGTTTGCAGCAATTCTTGAATTCCATTTCAGTCTATTTTAAAGTGGTTAAAGTTAGGAAGTAAATATTTTGACTATATTTTATTGCTTTCTTATTTTAAAATTCTACAAATATTTCATTTTGAGGATATAATGTGGTAATAATTGCTCATTATCTGGTATTTAAATGAAGTTTCACTCCGCATGAAGTACTTCTGTCTTTTTTCTTTGAGATAATTTTACAAGTAATCTTGAGCATTGAGTAGTTTTCTTAGGTATCATAAATCGTAAATCATTTTAAAAAAAGCAAATATTCCATTATATTTGAATAAAGGTATCATATTTTGAAATTCTATTGCTTAATACCAGTTACTTATTTCACAAGGAACGTATCATATTGTCTTCGACGGGTGATTTTTCAGTTCGAGGCACAGCTGAGATTCACAACGCATTCATGACCATAACAGTATTTATAGGCCAAGTTTCTTACAATGGAAAATTGTCACCTGTTTCTCTGTATTAAAAATAGCGTTAACCTCTGTGATATTGTGATAAGATCCATTGTAAATGGTAATGCAATTGAGCTTGCTGCCGTATTAACAATTTCTGCTTTGGCTAATCCTATATGATTTATAAATATTAAATTTTCCTGCTTATTGATCCTTAGTAAGTTAATAGATATATATAATATATGAAAGATCAGTACATGTGTGTTTTATGAAGGTTTATAATTTAACAAAAGGGGAGGACAGATACTATTGCAATAATTCTGAATATGTAA
This sequence comes from Holotrichia oblita, assembly GCA_023690525.1. NCBI lineage: Eukaryota > Metazoa > Arthropoda > Insecta > Coleoptera > Scarabaeidae > Holotrichia > Holotrichia oblita. The sequence goes on along the minus strand of CM043015.1, from coordinate 171,825,483 downwards.
TTTTCTGCAGAATTATGTTTTTTTTGTGTATAGTAACCTAGAAATCTAGAAAAAAATTACGGGAAATAGAGAAATTAGTTATCAATGTATAAATTATATTTATTTACATCTAATTTTTCAGTGTAAATATATAGTGATGGCCAACTAATTAAGGACAGACTACACTCGGCAAAATTTCTATAGTTCCGTCTAATTTTGTAGTTCTATAAACATTTAGCAACGGTATGAATTGGAAATTACCTATAATTACATTTCTGAATGTAAAGAAATAGCAGAGATATTATTTTGTCAATATCACAACTGTTAGATATGTAGGGGAAGTATAAACATGACATATAAACATAAATATGAGCAAAATTTCTATAATTGCAGACAGTTAGACAGACATCTTATCAAATCAGACATTACCTTCGAGTGTAAAAATCCTGTAAACATTTTCAAAGGATTCCATCAATAATTTTAAAAAGTTGGGTAATTTTTACGGAAAAAATCGCGTGGAAGTGACTAAAAACTAACTTGAAGGCAGCACTCATCGATATTTCGGTTAGTGTTTTCTGGTAATGTAACTGCCCAACAAATAAAATTAATGGTTTCAAATGTTGTCACGATTTGCATAAGAACACAGAAGTGGCCATGAGCCGAAATTTTGGTGGCGGTAATATAATGGTTTGGACGTCTTTTACCCATAACAATAAGACTCTGTTTTATTTATACGCAAATAAGTTCTAATTCTTATAAAGAAATGGTTCTGATCGATTGGTGATCAATTGCCGACGCAAGACGCCGACGGTGATATTAAGAAAAAATATTCTGTTCAAAAGTTCATACGGCACTATAGAAATTTTGCTGAATCTATATTATGTGCACACATGTAAATATTATTTCTTACAGACTAAAATATATTTTTGTATCAGTAGTCAAAAATAATAGGAGTAGCATTTTGACACATAATAGAACGCCGAAAAATGTCATCTCTCAACCTCTGAACTAATAGCAGGTGAATTATGGCCTCATTATTAACCTAGGTTAAATGTAAATTTATTAACCGGGTTAGTAGATTTTGTAGCCAACCTACCTGTGATAGAGGCATTCCCTTCCTTGAATGAATTTTTTTAGTCCTTTGTGGAAGTGTCAACTCTCTGTAGAAAGTTTGCTGTCAATATTTTGTAGGGAAAGACTGATTATCGAACCAAATTGTACTTCATTCTCTAGTCCGAATGTCGAACCGGACTTCAATTTTGCTACCTTAATTTAAAACTTCACATATAAAGCTTCATAATATATTTGGCGAACAATTTCCATAAAAAAACTTATGTGTTAGTTGTTGCTTGGTGGTTCTTTTGTAAGGACCTTGATTCATGGACACCGAAGGGGTCTACACATGATACGATCGGTTGTACAATCCGTTGCACAGTTGGTACGACGGTTTAAGGCGACCTATAGATGAACCGATCGGCTGTACAATCTGTTGTGATATCGTAGTTGGTTCGACGGTCTACGTGTGGAGGAAAAACAACGACCGACTTGTCTTTACGTTTTTATTTTCAACTTGTAGTACGACCGCAGTTGTACAATTGATCGTATCGTCTGTAGACCCCTTAAAACTTTTACATATATCTCTGCCCTTATTTTTCTATTGTTTTAAAATCTCTGATATAGTTTGCAGCTGGATCATATCGTATGTGTTTTTTAATCTCCATTTTGTTAACGGATAGGAAGCAGATTTTGTTTGTTTTTGTCCTAGTACTAGAAATTTGTTTGACGTGCTTGAATAAATCTTTGTCCATTTTCTACCCCTGGCATGGCGTTCTGTACAACAAATCTGGGATAATAAGAGAGGATCGTGTGGGAACTAATATTTTCAGAATAATGTGATACTTCATTCTATTTGCATTCCTTTCTTAATTTTAAATATTTGGTGTGAGTGGTTTTTGTCTCTATGTTACAGAGAACGTTGCTTTTTCGACATAGTGCATATCCTATAATAAATTACAACAATTAATTTCCTGTGTATTTTTCTTCTAACTACGTTTATGCGCCTCAATTTAAGGATATTTGTGCAGTGATGCAAAAATTGAGGGTTCCTCACTAGCTCTTTCTAAACATTTTTGTTCACTCAGACGGAATTCTCAGTTTTAATACAAAATTATTGGTAATTAAAAAAAATGATCCTGAAGATGCGAGTTATAGAGATTTGGCTATTTTATTATGCCATCTTTAATTTCAAATTGTGGAGATTTTCGTGTTGGATAGATCTAAACACATTGCAATTATAGAAATGCGCAGTAGTTTTTAATTTAGAGTAAAATTTGAGTTGTGAAGTTGGACTGTATTGCCATTTTTGTCTATATGCACATCGTCAAATATCTTCGTCGTTGTTTGAGACTTTCATATAAAAGTAATATGCAAATGTATATACATAGCTGATTATTACAGCAAGTAATGTGATTGTTACATAGAAAATTCCAGCAATTCAAAAATATATTATAAAAGATGTTCTACGTCAATTTTTTAGTAAACGTCATAGATACTAAAGCTATTTATTGTTTAGAGATATATGCTATACTAGACATAATTAACGGGATACTATGTAGTATATTAAATGCTGTATTATTACACTGTAAAATAAGTTTATCTATATTTTTCAGAGAAAACTCTTACTGAGTTGCAAAATGAGTTTGAAACTGTTAAAAATGAAAACGAACAGTTTAAAAATAAACTGGAAGCTGCAACGTCCACCATAAATGAATTGGAGTCACAGTTATCCAATACAGTTTCTGAGACTACAAAACTTCGTGAAACATGCAACCGCCTAGAAAAAGAAGTTTCGGACTTTCGTCATCAACGAAATCTAGCCGTGGATGAACGCGATGAGTTTTCTAAAATGCTGGAGAGACGTAATGCAGAAATTGAACGTACGCAAAGTGATTTGTTGGCGGTAACGAAACAGTTCGAAGCAGCCGTTTCTGCGAAATGCGAGGCTCTTGCTAAATCTGAAGAGGTTGCTGCATTAAAAATGACACTGGAATATAAGGAAAAACGTATCGAACAGGAACGGAATTTATTAAATCAACAAATGGAAACTCTTACTGAAGAACTGCGAAATAAAACTGATGAATTGATGAATATGAGACGTGATAATACAACTAGATGCTTCCAGTTAGAAACAAAATTAACAGAAAAATTACAAGAACTGAAATTAGCCACTGATACTGTAAAAACTTTGACTGATACAAATAATAATTTACTGGTAAAGATTGAAGAATTTAACAAGAAATTGGTAGAAGAAAAAGACATAGCAGTAAAAACGCAAGAAGCATTCCAACATGAAATGGACGCTCAGAAGAAGTTGGCTAGTCTGTACAAGGATATGAGCCAAGAAAAGACGGATCTTGCTGAAAAGCTAACAGAAGGTTTTCAAGAAGTAAAGGGTAAACTAGACGAAGCAGTTGAAAAGTATGGGGAATTGGAAACGAAACATAAGGAAACTTGCTTATCTCATGAAGAAATTCTGTCAAAGAAAACCGAATGTATAGCAATGCTCAAGAAAGAATTAGAAGCAGCACAAGATTTAATTGAGAACGTTAAGAGTGAAAGTTTCCAAAAGGAAGTTGAAGGTCTTTCGCCGTCTGCCGCTATAACATCTAAATTTATTAAGTCGGGTATGACAATGACACAGATTTATTCAGAATATACTTCTGCTGTAGAACAGTTAACTACATCTAGAGAAGAAGTAAGTCGTCTTCAGCTTTACTTAAATTCAATAGTGCAGGTACGTACAAGTTAATTTTGTATTCCAAATTTCCATCTATTAGAGACTAATATTTTTAGTTTTGAAAACTGAATTTGTGCGTTTTGTGCCAATATTTACTATTACTATTTACATTATTAAAGATACATTTACAGTTCTTGAAGTTGTCTTTGTCCACATAATTATTAATTACAACAGAAAGAAAGCCCAAAACTTAGTTAATTATTTTTGACTCTAATTTGAATATTACTTAATTTCTCACATGTTTTGCATGTGCGTAACGTAGTAAGTGTTTTAAAAATTGGTTCTATCGAACGAGAACAGTTTCGTTTTAAATTTCATTTGAATTTTAAATATTTTAAAAAGTAAAACCAATTTAAACAAGTTGTGGTTGTTGTATTTATTTCCAGAAATTCATGATAACTTGTATAAAATTAGGTTGTTTAGACTTGGCGTATGGGTTTTTCTTTATAAATATTCCTCTTTTAGGAAATCGAAGATAAAAGCCCTTACCTCGCTAAACAAAGAGAAGATTACGAAAAAGCGCTGGATACGATAGCGGAATTAACAAAGCAGAATGACGATCTCATTAATGATATGCAGGGCTTACGTGATTCTGCTTCAGAAGCCAAACGTTCAGAAGGCGTAGTTTCAAGAGAAAACAGTAGACTTAAAAAAGAACTTCAAGATCTTGGACGGCAAGTTTGTCATCTTCTGCGCGAAGTTGAACAATCTAGAGCTGGGAGCTCATCTACATCAACGGACCAGGATTTAAGTGATAGCACTTCATCGGCGGATATAATTACGAAACGATTAGTTACGTTTAGTGATATTAGCGAGCTACAGGCTAATAATCAGCGGTTGTTGGCGTTAGTAAGAGAGTTGAGCTCTAAACATGAGGAAGTTGAAGAACTTGATTTAGCAGAAGTTGCAAAGTTAAAAACCAAAGTAGAAAATATGAGAGAGCAACATGCAGATCTATTGGAACAGCAAGAACGACAGGCCAAGATGATGAATATGTTAATAAACCAGAGAGATATGTATAAGAGCTTATACTCGCAGGCAGTCAAAGGCACAGGAGAAGATATGATCAACTTGGAAAACTCTTCGAGAGAAAACTCGGCTGAAAGTCCGAAGCGAGACTTTGAAAATCAGGGCGAAGAGAAAACACATGAACTTGAAGTGAAGATTGAAAATCTACAAAAGGAAATAAAAACCGCAAAAGAGGAGTATGAAATGTACAAAAAAGAGAAGACCGCTAACGAGAAAATTTTACTGGAGCAAATGGAGAAATGTAGGTCAGACTTAAACGATATGGTGTGCCAAAACGCAAAATTAACGACCAAAATTGAAACGTCTGATGAAATGTTTAAGGTACGTAGAATTATAGTTTATATATTTTTTTTAATAACGCATATTAAAATTCGGCATAGTAGTTACAGTTAGATGTTAGGGAATGTGGTGTATACAGGATCTATCAGACTTCTTTGCAAAATATTTGCCAATAAATATAAATAAAAACGTATGTTAAAACTCGTGCAAAGTTTAGAAATGTTTCCAACTTCAACGATGATTATAGGCACACAAGGGGCGAGTTTAGTATTTCAGTTAAATTATTATATCGGAAAAATTATATGTTTTGACCTGTAACTTCAAATCTCTTTTTTTCTGAGATATCGTCATTTCGGAAACAATTCAAATTGTTACCGAAACGATGAATTTTAAATGTTTTATTTCATTACTAACACATGTTTTGCCTGATGTTAAAGGTACTCAAGAATAACACTGCCATATACAAGAATCAAATAGAAAAGCTAGAGGAAAGGAATAAAATCTACACGGAAACAATTGCAAAACACGAAACTAGCTCAAAATATCTCAGAGACGAAGCTATTGACGCGCAAACAAAGTTAGCACGTGCGGAAGTGCTAGTTAGTAATTTCCAAAAGGAAAATCTGCTTTTGAGAGATTCGGAAGCGCGATTATTGAAGGAAAGAGAATCTTTGAAAAGGGAAGCGCATGCGCAAAATTTGATGCAAACAAATATTGAACTTATTAAAGCGACTTTGGAACGTAACGATGCCGAGAGTAAAATGCGCTTAGAGCAACAATTGCAAGAAGCACATAGAGAATGTGCTGCTTTACGACGTCGCTTACAAGAGGAACAAGATCGATTTAGACAACTAACTGAACATCTAGAAAAACAAACACAAACTGCACAATCCCGTATGGAAGAAGAAAAGGCGCACGCTGAAAAGTTACGAAACGAGTTAGTTAGTATGAGGGAAGATTTGACAGCGAAATCGATGCAGGTTAGCTTTTTTTTGTTGTACTTCTTAGTACTATGTCGTAATTAATGTTATGATTTTTAGGTCGAAGACTTGTCCAAGAAATTAAAAACATCATTATTCAGTGGAACTGGCTCAAGTGGTGATTCTAAGAAATATAGAGAACTGGAAAAGATGTTAAATGAGCGACAAGTAGAAATAGAATCACTACAGGAGAAACTTAAGGCAGCTAAGGAGGCAATAGAACAACATTCTAATATTGCGGAATGTGCTGAAAAACAATTAGTAGAAATTTCCGAACAAAATAAGAAATATAAGGAAGCTGCAGAAAATAAAATTAAGGAACAAGATCAGAGAATTAAACAACTAGAGGAACAGTGTTCAGAATTGCAAGGTGAATTATCTGTATATAATGATGGACAAGAATCCGCTATTTTAGAAAGAGCACAAATACAAACAGCAAAAGAACTTGCCGATGCAAAACGAGAGTTAGATGCAACAAGAAACGAAATTAAGGTGCTACAACAAAATTTGGAATCTGCCGAGAATAAGTATGTACATGAAATGATGCTACACAGTAACGATTTAAAGACTTTAACAACAATAAAAGAGGAATTAACCACTGCAGTTTCTGAAATCGAAGCTGTAAAATCAGCTCGCGATAAAGCTAACATTGCATTAGAAGAAAGTAAGCAGTGTTGGTCAAAACAAGAAGAATTATTTACAAAGGAAAAAGAAGAGTTAGAGAAACGATTTAAAGATTTGGATGCTCAAAACTCATTATTATTGAATCAGTTGCAAGAACTTAATGCACAATTATCTATAGTACAAGCACAGACTAGCGATTCGAATACGTCCTTAGGTGATGTCAGCTTTAATAGATCGTTGACAGAAGATGATGTTAAGTCATCTGAGCAATTACTGAAGATAATTAAGTATTTGAGACAAGAAAAAGATATAGCTGTCAGTAAATGCGAAATTCTAGAAGCCGAACACGTTCGTTTGAAATCTCAATTTGATGTAATTGGAAAACAACTAGAAGAAGCTAAGACTGCTCTGGAGACCGAACGTGAAACATCTGATGTTTCCTTTGTTACTGCTGCAAAACACGCTGAAGTTCTTCGTAAAGTTGAGACATTAAATGCAATTACTGATAGTAATAGAAGTTTACGAATCGAAAGAGATTCTCTCTTAGGCCAGGTTAACGAGTTACGAGCAAGAACTGCTAGCTTAGAAGAGCAATTAGCACCATTGCAAGAAAAGAATAGGGAATTAACTATTAAGGCAGAAGCTATGCAAACAGAAAACTTGACATTACGTGGAGAAGCAACTAGATGGCGTCAGAGAGCGAATATGTTAATTGAAAAATCCAACCGCACAAGTCCAGAAGATTGGAAGAAATTGCAAAATGAGAGGGAAAGTTTGGCAAAACAATTGATGGTTGAAAGATCCAATAACACTCAATTAAACGCTGAAGTTAATAATTTAACAAAAGAAAAGGCTAAATTAGACGAACAACTCAAAGACATACGTAGACAAGTTGCCCAACAAAAGGAAGATTTAGATAGGTTAAATGAAGAAGTATCTTCTTTAAGAAATCAAGTTACAACATTGAGCAGTGATCTCACTCAAAACAGAACGGAGCACGGAAAGCTTACCGAAGAACATAAAGCTTTAACAGAAGAAGGGATTGCAAAAGAAGCTATGATTACAGATTTGAAAAATAATTTAGTACAAATCCGAAAGATTGCGAAGAAGTATAAAACTCAGTGTGAAGAGCAATCGAAAGAACTAGAATCTTTAAAACAACAGCTACAGGTAATAAATTATAGTACATATATACCTATCACTCTTGATTTTAGATATAGCTAGTTTGAGGATAACTACCTTAAATTTTGTTAAAGCAGCACTCTTTGTTGTTGTGTCTCAAATTTTATTAATATTTTTCAATTATAGGAATCTAAAGAATCTGAGATTCCTGCCGATAAACAAGAACAGTTTAGACAAGAAGGTAGATCAGAAGTAGAAGAAAGACTGAATGAAGTTGAACAAACACATCAATTGAAATTAGACGAAGTAAATCAACAGGTGACCACTGTTAATGAAGAGAATGAATCCTACAAGAAAGAAATTGAAAATTTGAAACAAACGAGTTTGGAGAAGGAGGAGCGATTTAAAACTCTATTTAAGAATGCAAAGGATCGTATAATGACACTCACTGAACAAAATACAAGCCTAAAAGCTGAATTAAGTAATCAAGAAAGACAAGGTATATTTTGCAATAATAAAATTAACAGCATTTTACAGAGTTAAAATATTTTTTAGGTAAAGGTACTTCGGATATTGATAAAGAGAAAGCGGAAGAAATTGATAGATTGAAGAGAGAAAAGGACGACATTCAGGCTGAAAAACAGGCGGAAAAAGAAAGACTTACGCAAGAGATTGAAACATTGACACAACGCGTGAATCAGTTGCAAAGGCAACTTGGCTTGCAACAGGGCTCCAAACCTTCTACAAGCTCAGGCCCAACAGAAAAATCAACCACTGAACCCCCTACAGCAAATATTAAACCGATGTCTGGTCATTCGACAACACAAACTCAGTCAGTAACTATTCAGCCCTGGAGAAGTGGAGTCGAACCACCTTTGGCTAGTATACGCCCTATGTCTATGCAGTTAAGAACGGTAGCAGCTTTACGAACTGGACAAAGCCCAAGTGTTATGGTGCCACCACAGCAAGTTCATACTACAGGTATGAAGAAATAATTATTTCTTTAGTAGTTCTTAGATTTGAACAAAAGTGCTCCAGCTGGTAATATCTTGGTATATGTCTTTAACCTGTTCTGGATCCTTGAATTTACACATAATAAAATATACATATATGGAATGGATTTTTTCCTATAAGAAAAAAATTAATTGCTTCCCAAGAAAGGCAAAGTTACTGTTGGTATATTTTATATTCATAAGGAAGTATAAAGTGGTTTAAACGCTAAGAATATGATATTCTGATGTTTCTTGTTTTAGTTTTTATTTTGCATCGTTATTTTGACGGGATTTTTTACATAATTATGCTGTTGCTATCCGTTGTTTTGTTATTCTAGACCATGGCCGCGTTCATCACACTTGATTCGTTTCCGATACGTTTATGATCAGTTTGCCGTTGATCATACTGCGTTACGAACGATACTTATATCAGCTGTTCTGTCTGTTGTACATCCATAGCGCCTTAAGCTTAAGTCTGACTCTGACACAAAACAAAACACGTTTGCAGCATCTTTCCAGCATAAAATTTTTACGATTACAAAAATGGCGACCGCTTACCGAACATGTTTGCAACATAAACAAACATAACCGACCGTTCATCACACCGTTGGACAACAGTTGCCACCGCTGACTGTGTGATGAACGCGGCCCATGTGATTTTGTGCGATTGCGCTTTGTTGAGATGTAGTTTTCTTTAACCTTTTTACCATCCATTGGAGAAAGATTTTTTGATGAATGAAGTGTCAGTTTCCTCTATATTCTTTTCCGAACTTGGGCTCCTTAAGCTCCACAGTTTTGAGCTCTTCCAGTGCCTCTTCAGTAATTCCTCCAGATCAATGCACTCACATCCACATGTATGGATGTGCCCAGAAAGATTATATTCACCACTTTAAGAACAACTTCAATGTCCCTTTGAATTACTCTTTCTGGTTGCATATTCCTTCGAGCAGTTCATTGTTCTACAAAAAAGTTTTTACCAGACTTGTTAAAGTTGTACAGTGGATGATAATAATGTAATCTTTTAAGCCTCCACTTAACAAATGGCTTTATTTAAAATTAATTACGTCATCCCACACCTATTAGGCCCAAGCCCCATAAATGTCATAATTTGACAATATAAACACTGAATATGTAATAGTTTATTTATGTACCTACACACAGGGGCACCATTTGAAATTTTCCAATTACGGCCCTGCACATTGTTTTTGTGTCATACACTGACCTATGAAATGTTGTTTTAGACGAATTCTTGTTGTCAACGCTGTTTCTACTGTTGCAACTACATAGAGCACAAGAATCCATAATGTCTTCTAATAGTTTACTATATCATATAAGTGTATCATTATAAGTGTAATAATCAATTAATGCAACATACATGATACATACTATAATCTACGTGTTTGACGGAAGTGGAGTACCAATATGGCCGACCTGCACCCGTTTTAGCCACGTGATGTCGTCTCCCTACTTATTCTATCTCAATAATAAAATAATAAAAAGCTATACATTTATGATAGTAATATAGTTTTATATTTTTTTTACAGGTACCAGTAACATAGAAGCTCTCTCAAGTAGTCCTACTAGTTCTCATACTGATTATGCCCCTGCTACAAGTTCAGCCTCTTCGGCGATGTTAGGTCCTAGACAGGTAGCAGTTCCTCCTACGCAGTCATCTCAGGATGCTGAGGACGAAGAAAACAGTATGCAAGTTCAAACCGCACCTCAACAACAGGCAGTTGCGTTAGTTTTACCTAGAGTGGAACCGCCTAACAGTGCTAGTGGTCCAACACAAGAACAGGGTACAAGTAGTAGTAGCAGTTCGAATACTGTGACCACAACTCAGGCGGGACATAAAAGGCCTAGAGAAGCAGATGCTGACGGTTGTCAATCTGACGAAAATACTAAACAGCAACAACAACCAAAAAGAACTCGTGTGCAAGGTGCACCAGAAACTTTCCAGAGTGTTAGTGAAAGTGGATTGGAAGTGGAATATCAAGTTCCGACAAGCAGTCAAAGAGATCACGAAGAAGATACTGAAGCGGTTATAGTTGTCGAAAGTGATGAAGAAGGTGACGGTCCTGATGAAGGTGAAGGTGCTGATGATGATCCGGATGATCCAGATACGGAAGGTTATGATATGGAAGCAACATATGTGGTAAGTATTATTTTATATTTCATTTGCAAAAAAATAATAATTATAACTAGAGCAGCCCATATTTTTGAGCTCGCTGTATCGTATACATCGTTTTTACAAACGCTTACGTTTATGCAGCCTATTTATATTTATACACTCGACTGTTAAATTTACTTGGTTCTTATTTATATCCAAATAAAAAGTTGACGTTTGATCCATTAATTTCGTACAATTGTTCAGGATTACGAACCTTATCAAAAGTTTGTTGTTTCAAAGGAATTTAGAGTTCCATGGATTTTCTGCTTTGGTGAATATTGATTTCGAAAACTAAAGGCATTATGCATTTTCAGGTATTTGGGTTTTACTGTATTTTTGTAACAAGTTTATCCAGTACGTTCGAAATAAATATGGATCGATAACGTTGTTTGGATTTTTACCTATTTTATGTGGAGGGTGCATCTGTAGTGATGTCTTGAACTGTATTGCTATGCTGTCCTGTTAATTGTATTCTAATTGTGTAAGGTAGTGAAGTACTGATCTGTTTACGACAATGAAAAGATTTGATTTCTCATCTAACATTGTGACTCACTTTAGTAGGCATACTTGCCACTGTGCCACCGAGCCGAGCCGTTGGTTTTAATATTTAGACTATTTCGGTAATAATAAACGATAATTTATTGATACTAAAATTTGATTTTTATTACATTGTCACTACAACATATACAATATAAAAAAAAAATTAAATACTCTATAAACTACACTAAATATATAATTACTAACTCACTGTACAAATTTGTTAAGTCACATTAAGTTGACGTGACACTTTAGAGGCGAAAATGACCTGAAAGCCCTTTCGGATCTGGACGCCTTCAGTATCATTATTTCTATAGTTTGCGGTCATTTTGGTCAGTTCAGTCGCAAAATGTCTTTAAATATATACGCAATGAGCGGATTAAGCATTAAAATACGATAAAATTTAAAAAATGTCTGATTTTAACAAAGTTGTTCATATGCACATATTTCAATCTTGTGAATTTTCTTCACTTTTTTCATTGCTTAATCAATTATATACCAATTATATATATTTTACGGGGTTTTAAAATAACACTTTAAACTTATCAAAACGTATTCATTTCTTAAATCAATATATTATACAGGGCGTTAGTAAATAAGTGCGACAAACTTCAGGAGGTGATTCTGCATGCAAAAATAATGACAGTTTGCTATATAAACGTCCGTCCGCAAATGCTTAGTTTCAGAGTTATTTATTTTCAATAAAAGAAAAATTAATTACTTATTAACAATAATTTTATAGCTAACTAAAAGCTTAATAATGATCAGTTGCTATTTTGACACTTCGTTAAAATATTTGTATTTAACAATGCATTGATATTGAATGTCGACAGTAGCCTACTAGATAATGTATTAAAGAAATGAAAAATACACGTTAAGATGTTTTATTTTGTTGCATAAAAACGGCGCCTCGCACGAAAAAATGGCAAGAGAGGTTTTTTTATTACAAATTGAATAGCAAATTCAAAAATGATCTATAATTTGAAATATCCCAGTGGCGTACCATTTTTTTTCTTAAAAAAATTAAGATCATTACCCGTATGCACGCCAATGATGAATATAAAATTCTTGGTTGGATGTCAAGAAATGCGCAATAACCATCTCTTAAAACCCACCAAATTTCATTTGCCTATCTCGACCGGTTTCAGAGCAATAAATAAATCGTCAGTTTTTAAGAAAAACTAACAGCCTATAACTCTGAAACTAAGCATTTGCGGACGGATGTTTATATAGCAAACTGTCATTATTTTTGCATGCAGAATCACCCCCTGAAGTTTGTCGCACTTATTTACTAACACCCGGTATATTAAAAATTAAAAAAATTAACTGTAAATGTGTCATCATCGCATCATCATATAGCTATCTAGTTTACAGGACTAGAGGATCCAATATATGTTCGTTTTCATGTTCCTTTTAAACGGGACATGCTATTACATAAACTGTATCGTATGTCTATACTTGACCCAAAATTACTTTTATTCGTAATTCTTTTAGTACTCTTATTGCCGTTTGTTATATACGATAATTATTCATTTTAATTCACAATTGCTTTTTTATATAGGAGCAAATGAATTTTGAAGATGCCGAATGTCAAGATGTTGAAGAAGATGAGGCAGGGAACGAAGTAGAAGTAATTGAAGATTCTAGTGAAGTACCAAATCAGAGTGAACGACAGGAAGTTGGTGCTCCAGAAGAGAGTGCAGAACAGGCTCAATCTGAGGCAACGAGTAGCGGGACTGATGGAGGTGCATCCTGTGGTGTTACTGTATCACAAGCATCTACTTCAGTATCGGTTACTATGCCATCTTCCAGGACCAGACCAGTTGCTCCTCTTTCACGACAGCAGCAAACGCATTTACTTCTTCCCGAAGAAGGCGGCGACGATGGTGAGTCGCTGTGGTTGTAGCGTTAAATGAATAATATAAAGAATTGCTTACAGTGGATATATGTAATTTACTGTTCTAGAGAAAAAAAATCAGTGTCTGAAAGCTGTGACTCTATCATGTACTAAAAACTATTTAAAATGGCTAATAGTTTGAGACCATTTAATGATATATGTATATGTTATAGTGTATACACGCTGATACAGAACCGGGAGATAGTAAACGGGGAGGGATTTCTTGCTAGGAAATATAAAAAGGTCACTGTGAATTACGTTCGCAATTATGTTGCTTCTTAAAAGCGGGGTATTCAAATTGAATAATGAAATTCTGTTTACTGTTACTAACAAAGTGTAGCAAAAATGACATCTGTGAACTAAATCTAACTTTCATACAAATTACAAATTAAATGCTCAGATTTTCCATTTTAATGCGGATCATTCGACTCGGTGTATATTACAAATTCAGCGGTCTGAAATACTTAGCATGCAACCCTTTTAATGCTATCAAGGAGAGTCGTAGAACCCTTTCACTGTTATCAAGGAAAGTCGTAAATTCATACAATTCGTTCTTAAAGATGATTATAACTGTCCCATCACATTAAAAAAAAATACGTAAAAATAAATCCGTATAACCTGCTGAAATTCATGCAAGTTTGATACATAGTATATAAATTATAATTTCTTTATTAGTAGTTTCGATTAACCATATTTTCTTCACATTTCATAGTTTTAATAACTTATGAGGACACATTAATTATTTGGGTTGTTGTCCATGGACATTACTACATTGTTTAATTTTAATTAAGACCCGGTGTCTTTTCAAAATGAGTTCTTTTATATGAAAATATTTCCATATTTTGCACAAAGCTTTTTTGTTTGTGGAAATGGTTCTGAACATATTTACATATTTAGGGAATGTGCATGCTAAATTATAATTGTTGTTAGGTTTATTTTTTAATATAATTTTAACACGCGCATACCCATATGAGATTATGTTTAAAATAATTCAGAATCAAATCGCGAACAAAGTTAATATAGGTATATAGGCTACTAGCCTTCTACTGCTGATTTTCAATTTCGTCTAAACAGTATTAAGTTTTCAACTATTTGTAAGTTATTGTATTTTGAGTTACTGTTATCTAAGAAAAAGAAACCAAGTTTGAGTTAGAGCTTTCAAATGCTGTATAGATGTAAATAGTAGTTTAAGTAAATGATCACTTTATATTGAACAATAAATTATACCATACATCTTTATACTATTCATTCTAGCATGTTATGTATGTTGTATATATGTATGTATGTGTTTATTTACTGAATGTATCGTACATGTGCGATCATTACTTTGTTTAAAAAATTGTTGTTTATTACATTGAACTCTTGCCTATGTTATTCAATTAACGTTAATACATATTTTCAATTGGAATTCTAAATTCGGTTACAAAAGAACAAATCAAAATGGATAATTTATGTAACGATGGATATAGATTATGTATGCGTAAGTATTCACGTGTGAGTTGGTAAAAGTATGTCGCAAAGGATTTCCACATTTTTTGCAAGCGACACAGCTTGATAAAGTTTTGGTTTGTGTAATTATAACTAACCATGCTGAATAGAAATGTTTGGTGTCCTGCAGATGTCTGCGAGTTAATTAATTGTAACAAATATTGAAATTGTCACAATATACTTCTGCAATGTGTTGGAAAATAAACTAGTTTTAATTTTTTAATGCATTTCGCTTGACAAGATGGCATATCTGCGTAAAAAGATTTGTGTGTAGCTAATGTTTTACTATTACATCTTTCTCCTACATTTCAAAACCAAGACGTAAAACAGAAGAAGACATTTCCGTATCACATCAACTTATTCAACAAAACGAATGCGTTTGGTTTTATTGGAAATTTTAATTTTAACAATTATGCTTTATCGAATCTTATTACTCCTACAAGAGGATTTTTTTAAATGTTGTTTATCTAACTACGAAAGAAGTTAGAAAACGAACAAAATTTTATTTTTCAACGCAAGAACCATTAACACTATCACACTTATTCCAACGCGGTTCTTTAACAACATTCTTCGAAAGAGAATTCTTTTGGTAATTCCGCAAAATATGACCTTACATCATTTTACGTTTTCATTCGACAACTATCGACACTTTTTTAAGGTTCTTTGGAGTTTTGTAGTCCCTTTTGGCATGTACTGAACTAAGAGAATCCTCTTCGTGTCCCCGAAAACTGACCATTAATTATTCCGCAGAAAATTGCGTTTTTGTCTTGTTGGGCAGAGCAATTATGAACTCATTGCACGCATTCTTGTTTTGTGAGGTCCTATTATATTCAAGTTTTATCCCCAGTTACAGTTCTGTTCAGAATCATATTAAGATAAAAGAGTCAAATTCTCTTCAGAAATTAGTCGTCTACATAATTTTTGCTCGGGACTGACCAGTCCGGGAATCCATCATGCCAAAACTTTGGCCATTTCCTAATCTTCGTGTACAATTTTAAAAACGCTCGTTTTTGATAATCTTTTTCTCTAACAATAACCAAAACTTTTACTCGGCAACACCAAAACTTCAACATTAATCGATTTTTAGCGGAATTTCAAAATCGTCAGAATTTGAAGACCCAAATAAAATCGTCAGAATTTGAAGACCCAAATAAACACAAAAAATGAATTTGTATTATTGCCGGTGTATTGTAAGGTTTACAAATAGAGAAATGAAGTTAGAATTTGTAAACACTACTACAGGGTTATTCAAATGTACAATATTTTTGAAATAAAAATCGTATTAAACTTGCTTTTTTTAAACGCAACATCCCCGTATACTATTACATTTTGAAATCGTGAGATTTTAAAATAGTTGTATATACAAAATCATGTTTTCATTTAGCAAAATTCTTGAGATGTATTTAGTGTTCTTTGTAGTTTTTGCCAAATAGATGTGGCCGGAGAAAATGTTCTTAGGTCGATGCCGAGGTGGAAAAGTAATTTTTTTGTTGTATAGTTATATATTTTTTTATAGTTTATTAATAAAAACAAAAAAAAAAGGTCGAAAAAGAAATTGACACTGACAGATGCACTATTGTCCATCTTAAGGTGATATGTATAAGGTATATAAATAGTTGAGAAATAAAGCAATGCAAAGCTCGAGATTGTTTTTCGTTGTCAGTTGTAATACTAATACTTGTAATTCTGTTCGAGGTTACACGCATACTAATGTCTTTTTGTAATATAAATGCGGTACTTTTATCTGCTCTGTCTCATTTCCATAAATTTTAGGCATAGTTCCTTCAACACCAACATTGTTCGTACCTCGTAGATCGGACGGGTTTGGGGAAGCAGTTAGTTCTCCTAATGTTCCTACTAGCGGACGTTTTACTTTTAATGAATCTGGAAGTCAGAACAATACGTCCAATGAAGTGATACCAGAACAAACTCTCGAAGCAAATTTAGATGACGATAGTACTGGACGTAGCGTACCTAGCACGCCACTTCAAGCGTCGCCACAAGAAGCTGGCCCTAGTGGTGAAGAACAATCCTCACATCAAACATTACATACAGATGGTAAGAGTAAACAAACTAGCAGGTGATGTGCATTTGTTAACTTAATACCATTGATATCAGTAATGATTTTAATTATGTGTTAATTATATTGCCACAAAACATTTTTCCTCAAGAATGATATTTGTAACTAATATTTATACAAACTTAAATACATTCGCAATGGAACGGGGTATAATCTTATAATCATATTTGTGTACACGAGTATATGCGTATGCTTAGTGTTTAGTGAAATCAGAAGAAATGTAAATGTATCAATGTTTTCTTAGGAGAAATTCCTTCAATAACTGTAAGTGGTGTTGGCGATGAAACTGAACAAGCACCAGAGGGTAGTACAGGCGATATGGGACCTCCCTCTGTTGCTGGAACGTCTACAGAAACTCAGGGTAGTGAACAGGCTGAAGAAATGCTCGAAGGTGACGACGGGGTATAATAATTGGCTAAAATTTGTATTTCCTGTAATAATTTAACGTTTGTATTTATATAGGTTAGTTCAGAAGGAGAAAAGTCGATAACAACAAAGGAGGGTGGCGGAGAGGAAGAAGGAAGAGAAGCTGAAGCCTCTCCTAGTACTAATACCAGATCAAAAGCAGGAACGACTAGGGGTTCTGGTGGATCGAGTCGCAGATCGCTAAGACAAAGTCATATGCGAGGCGGTGAATCAAGACCGGGACCAACACCGATTGTCTGGGCCGATCAGAGAGATAATAGACACGGTACAGGCTTTGTGTAATACATATCTGAACTTTAAAGAGACAATAAAGGAGATGGTAGTCATTTCAAATTTATTGAGTACATGTAATTTTGCCGAATTTAATGTTTTCAGTGATTACTTTAATAGATATTTTAATGTTGTATTTATGTAGTAGAAATTGAGAAAGTGGCAAACATCTGCGATTTATACATTTATCTTTATTGGCTTGTTAAAAACAGATTAGTTTATGACTAGAAATAGAAATTCTTTACTTACTTTTGTAGTAACTAATTTTTCAAATTAATACCGTTTTTTTTAAAAATTAAAATGCAATGATTTTTGACAGTTAACTTTTATTTTGACAGTGGAAGTAGTTTTTATTTTTCAATACAATAAAAGAACTACAATCAGTGTCAAACTAAATGTTGAAATATTTATTTTGATTTATGAAAATAATGTTTATAATTTGTTATTAATAATTTGTCTTATTAATTATGGTAATCAGTAACGACTTAACAGCAACAATCATTCACTAGCACTAACATGTTTCAAATATATTTGCTTCTGAGCAATATACTTTTTAAAGCAATCAATCGTAAATCCATACACTAAGATTTTAAAGTACGTATGTATTTCCTTTTAACTTTTGGACGGAAGATGATATCACTAACAATGGTCTACATAATTCGATTTCGGATCTAATCGGCAGTAAGATCAACTTCTTTTTAATAAATTTACATAGAACACCATATACTGGGTATTCTATTTAAAATTTTATTTATTTTTAGCAAGACAATTGAAGAATAAATTTACTTGTCCAACTTTCATGCTGTGGTGGTAGACTGGAGCAAACAATTAGCAGTAGTGATTCATTTATGAGTTATCTCAATTCAAGTTGATACCGGAAGTATTGTTGTTGTTGTCGGTGAAACTTCTTTATGTTAAACAGGGTTCTGTGCATTTTTATATTTTTTGAAGGATTGCTATGGTCACTTGATTCTTTTTTATACGGGTTTGGGATATCTAAATGTCAGGGACCTTGAATATAATTCTTCTTTTTGACAAGTATTTAATATCGATCGCTGCATTGGTATGTATAATAGGATGAGGTACATCGTTAAATCAGGCTGGAATATCACATGATCTAGACACTAATTATCATGGCGGACAAAATTAACGGCGCTTTCTTCCTATATTGTGATGCAAATTGATTTATTCTTTACGAATTAAAAGTAACTGAGTGTATACAGTAAGAAAAGGTTAGGTAGTGTATTACATGTCATATCGTAAATACAAAAAAAGATGAAGTTGAAAAGAAGTACTTAGCTGTACGCGTTAGGTGTAAAAGGGAAGTTAATGGGATTGCAGCTATTGGAGTTAGAATTAAGAAGATGTGAACCTTTTTTTCGTTTCTAAGCTTTCGCTAATTCTTATTAGCTTCTTCAGAGAACAACAAAAGTTGTAAATATAATTAAGCTTTTTAACAATCGAAGTGATTTATCACTATTTACAACTGTTGTTGTTTTTACTTGTAGTGTGTTCTCTGAAGAAGCTAATAAAGAATTAACGAAACTTTAGAAACGAAAAAAAGGTTCACGTCTTCTTAACTCTAACGCCAATAGCTACAATCCCATTAGCTTCCCTTTTACACAAAAAAAAAAAAAAGATGTTTCAATGGTTTTGTTTCTATATTCTCTCAAAAATATGAAAATATACAGCGAATTTAATTTAATAGCCACAATTCGAAGTTTAGTTATTGGTCAACTTGGAAAGACTTTTTATCTGCATATACATAATTATTAAATTAAAATACCGAAAATGTCTTACTAGTGTACTTGGTTTTCAATTGTCTTTCTAAATATGTCAATATACATGTTATGTATGTTGCTGGTCACCTTCAAACTTCAAAGCTGTTTATAAGTAAAATATTGCAATAAGCAGTGTTGCCATAATTCCTATAAACTAGATCGTGAATAATACATGAAAGATGTAAGTGGGGAAAGTCGTGTTGGTGGAGTGCAAAAAATACCAGAAGAAATTGCCGTTGCAGTAGTTAGCTTAGTATCCTGGTAATACTGCAGATTAGCGCGTTTGATTATTGGATATTGGATAGTATTGAGTTTAATATATTTAGACTTAAGCGTCTTTTTTTGTTTGGAGTTTATAAATTTGATTTAGAGCATTATTTTCTATTATATTCATTATTTGATTTCTTTGCCACAATTTTATAATAGAATGATATTCACTAAAAAGAAAAGGGTCCAGATAATGAAATGGTATTACTCTAATAGTACCGTATAGGAAGTGATCTGCCATTTTGTCTTTTTATTTGAGAACAGAATTGTTCGTACAGTCCAAACGGTATTAAATATTGTGCATAAGTTTAAAACTACTGCATGTGCTTCATATTGTAAAGAATGCATTGACATGATCAAAGGGCCCCGAGTACCAGTAGTGACTCAGAAAAGAGAACAAAAAGAGATTAATGTCTGTAGTGCAGCTCAGCACAACAAACCGTGTTCGTCAACTCAAATATCAGTTGTATGTATAGTTTGTAAACATAGAAACAGACATATTTTGTATCACAGGGATCTGTTACTGTTTGTCAATATTCCTACATTACATATACAGGCTAACAACTTGAACTACGAAAGCCTATTGATATGAGAGGGTGGTGGGAGTTAAAATTAAATGTATCTATTTTAGTATTGTCAACTTTAGTTACGTCAAATATTTTACCGAACCATCAAACTTTATCCTAATGGAATACACAATTCATGAAAAAGTGCAAATTATAAAGTGGTTTTATAATTTGTCATAGTATTTGGCATAACCACTGATGTTTCGGTCATACAAACAGTTGACAATACTAAAATGGATACATTTAATTTTACCCCCCACTACCTTCTCCTATCAATAGGTTTTCGTAGTTCAAGTTGTTATCCTGTACGTATATTAATTGCGGTAAGAAAATCTAGATTCTGCTTATGTTGTAGAAGGGCCGTTCAGCTTTTAAAGTACCTTACCTTACTATAGTAATCTATTGCTCAGCAGTTTCGATTCTTAGTTCGTTTTATCTACATATATCTTGATGAACTTACCCGTCTTTTGAAGATAATACCTTTTAGGATAGTGAGTAGCTAGACGGTTAGATGAAAGCATTTTCATCTGTTTCCCATTAATGAACTGCGTAAGATAGCTTTTAGATACGTTAAAGAAAAGTTTTTTTCAGCAACACGCAGATTTGCACCTTACAAATTTCACATTAATTTTAAGACATACATAATGGATAACTTCCTTATTATTAGCGCTGATTAAATTTGCAAATTAGTAATATTTTTATTTTAATTGATATGGTGAAAATAGAAAAACAATTCCGTTTCCAAGATATTGAGAAAAACACAACTTCTTTAATGCTACACCCGGTATATTTTTAGATATTGTTAAAGAAAACAATATTTTGAACAAGAAATTATTACATTACTATTTTAAACCTAAACAGCTAATAAAACGCATTTGTCTTTTCTGCCAATTGCCAAATAATGTGCAAGTAGGTAATAACTGAATATTGTGGGGGTACTATCATTAATATACCTATAGCTTACATTGAAGTATATGGTAAGGCAGTGTCAGCCAATGCCACTTGTTTGTCGTTCTATGTTGTTCATCTAACAAATGTTCTATAGGATTAATATGTGAGTCTGAGGGTGGGCGATCTAATCTTTCAGTTCGGTATAACATTAATTGCATACATAGACCACTGCAGAATGCTAGCGTGCAACTAGAACAAATCCCCATACATCTCGTTTACTGTTACCTGGAGGGAAACTGGCTATGATTGGGGTATCGACTAGTCGACTAAGCGTCTCGTCTTTCACCGTGCGAAACTGCTCACTACACTTGCTTATTTCCAAATAATATAATCTTTAGATTACTCACAGCATGTAAGTTACTAGTTAGTATTCACCAGTCATATGACTACATTACCAAAATGTTTTGTCGCTCTTTGCAAACTTATGCTGTATTTATTACAGCTTGCCATAATATTACCATACTCTTCTAAAAATCTTATTCGGTCCATTTAGGTTATATCAAGTCTAAACAGAATGTTTTATTTAAAATTCGTGATTCTGTAGACTAAGTTTTGATCGTTTAGTTATATACTTTTGTGTATGTTGTGTAACGTAATTCGTTACAAAGATAAGTGCTATTAATCTTATTTAAGTGTTCAAATATAAAACAATTCAATTTATACAAGATAAATAATATTTGTTTTAGTTATATTATTAATATTTTTACACCTTAGAAGCGAAGTGTGTTAGGACTATTAAAAAGATAACAGATAAGTAAGGTAGATGTTAGAAATGATTTGAATATATGATTCCTATATTTATATGAGGGCTCCTACAAATATTTCGGAAACTAATGTAAAAAAAAAACGACATAGAAATTAGCAAACGACTTTTAATTACATTGTTCTGTAGCCCGACAAAACAAAATAATTATACGAAATGAAAGAAAAATCTTTGAGCTAAAAATATTCTAGGTCGAGTTGTAATCCATTTTTACAAGGTGTTATGATGACAAATAAGTAAATACATATTGTTCTTCCTTGTATGATTGTATTTATAATTATACAGTGAACATGTTTCGGCTTTAAGCCATCGTCAGCACTGAATCTAGAATGTGTAAATAAAAAATAAATACTATCATACAAGGAACAACAATATTTACTTATTTGTAAAAATATTCTGTATAACCTTTCAATTTCTGCAATACTTCCACGTTTAGGTCAATGAAACAGCAAATTAATGAAATAGCAATTTATTCCAGAACATATATTATTTTTCAGTGGAAGAAATTGACACTGAAGAAGTCTTGCAAACAAAAACGTAATATATGTTCTGGAATAAATTGGTATTTAATTAATTTGCTGTTTCCTTGACATAAGGTAGATATATCAATTCTGTATAATACCGCGAGACTAAATATTATATTGATAAGAGTTTGCCATGGAGTCGAGTACGTATGTCGTATCTTATTACATTTTTAAAAAAATTAATATGATTAAATTGTCAGATTAAGTGTCATACTGACATTAATATTCATCAGTATATTCATCTAACTGTAAAAAGTGTTTTAACAGTGATTTAAAAAAAATATACATGTTTGAATATTTTAATATAAAAATAAAAAAAAACAGTAATTGTTGAAAATGAGCCCCGGCTTGTTCAATGCACAAGTCCTGTTCCATACGATTACGAACATCAATTATCAATTCTTCTGTACGAATACTTGGCCTACCAACACCTTTTTTATGAGTTACAGATCCAGTTTCGCGAAATACACCATGTGCAAGGCACATGTAAAAATCCTGTTCTAATAATGCTAAGTCTGGGAAGTGCTCACGAAAATTGTCCAAACATACACGCTGACTGTATTGCCAAATTTCATTAACTTGCACACCTGTTCTAAAATATGCTTCAATCGTGTACGTTTTGTGAGCTGTTGTGAAAACCATAACTGAAAAGCTACTTAAGACTTCAGAGAGAAAATACCTATATTGATGAATATTAATGTCAGTGTGACACGTAATCTGACAATTTAATCATATTGAATTTAAAAAAAATATGTAGTAAGATACGACATACATATTCGACTCCATGGCAATCTCTTATCAATATAATATTTAGTCTCGCGGTACTACACGTGGAGCTGTTTGGTCACCAGAAAGTTCAGTACGTGAAATATACGGGGACATTTGCTAGGGATTGGCCTGCGAGTGTACCGTGCGTTGCAGCGGATTTCACTAATTCGCGAGCACCGCGATCGAGGCAAGACATCGGTGGTTTGTCGACGAGAGACGAATTTTGTTTCCCGATGAATTCGGATTCGAATTGAGCGCCAGTGACGCGCGAATTTTGGTTAATCGAAGACGTGGTGAGAGTCAACTCGAGGGTGTGATTGCGCATGGTGGTCGTACACGTCTTTTGCGCGTACAACAGACGATGACGGGTCGCTGATACGTAGATAAGGTGCCACGGTCTGTGGCGGCCACATCTGCTATACATGGACGACGACGCCCGACCGCACATCGTACGTGTTGTACAGATCTTTGTGGAAGAATCGATGGAAGAAACATATCAAACATATCTGGGATATGATCGGTCGGACACTTCGACGCTATCGGGCTCTTCCGGCTAACGCTGAGGAGCTATGGAGGTGAGTTGAAGCAGCATGGTTAGCTATCCCTTCCACTACCATACAAGACTTATTGTCCACTCTATGCTTCGTCGTGAAGCGGGGGATACTCTCGCTATTGAAGCATCCTCTACCAGCAGGACTGTGCCGCTTTAAGGTAAGGGTAAGTTATGCTACTTTAGTACTACTTCCATACCAAATTTCATTACGTTAGAATCACATATTCAGATTATACAGGATGTGCTCGTCACTTTTTCCCCATTTATTTCTGTCATACATTTTATATACAGCTCAATACTTAATATACACTGTTGGACATGAGCACAGCCTGCATAACTGGAACTCGCGAATGGACCGCTGTGAAATTTGATATATCGAACGAGTACTAAACAAGCTTATAATCACCAGGAGAGCTACGCATCACTGTTAGGTGAGGATGTATTAATAGCGTGAGTACCAACACGGGCATTGAATTCATCATCATCGTATGTGGAGTGATGTCTGCTTCAACTCCTGTCTATCTCTTCAATATTAGCTGGGAGAACCGGATAAGTTTGAAGTCTCGACCGATAATGTCTATGTTTGATTGGATACTATTGCAGCATGAACCAAAGTTCTCATGTTTCGCGGTTATGCTGGAGTGTCCTTACAGAATCTGTACGCTCCTTAGTTCTTCAATATTTCATTCTAGTCATACCCGCTCAATATTGTTTAGTGATCGCTTCATACGTCGCGCAGCAACTCTGCTAAGATACATTCCAATAATTCGGCTTTACGAACTCGTGGCAGGGACGTCGACCCTTCATTGTCCAGGTACCATGTCTACATTACCCTATGAAAGTGCACTGATGTCTTATGAAAGTGCACTATCATAGGCCGAATTTGACAATGCGTTGCTCCTATCAGTTGGATAATAGCGATTGCCTTTCGAAATTTGTACATTGGCACTATAGCAGTATATAAATGTGAAACTTACTCAAGTCGTATAGCTATTGTACACCAAAGCTTACGTTACTCTCTACATGCCCGAAATATACAGGGTTTGTTCATGAATTCTGTGCAACGTTGTATACGTAAATAATCTAAGGAAATTATGTGCGTTCTGTAAAGTCCTTACTAAACACACGATTGAATTTGACGCGTTCCCTGACATCGTTCTACCTTATTTTTCCTTAACCGGTAATTATATCAACTCGCTAGACGACTATTGATGCACTGCACATGTGGAGTAATATCTACTTCTCTACAATAAGTTTTAAAGCAACTATCTTGGAGACCTACTAACCAGACCATTTTAATATTACTATGGTAGACGTAGAAGTTAGAAAATTATTGCTAGCGTATATTTTGCAAAGTTTCTTAGTATAACATTATTTTAAGTTATGTGTTAGATATGTGTATATAAATAGGTATTCGTATTTAAAAATAAGAATGATTGGCTTGTGAAATACAGCGAAAATATAGTAAATTTTATTCGTTAACATGATTTATTTATTTGTGATGAAGTGGATTTGCAAGTTATAGCGATTAAACGTTATAATTTTAATTATACTGCGGCTGCAAATTAATTTATTAATTATGTAAAATGGCAAAATTTATTAGAATATATCTTTTAAACGTATTGACTTTGTTAAGAATTTTATAGCCATCACAGCACTTTAAAAAATGAGTATAGTTCATATTACGTAAAATATTTTTGGCAAGTGTGTTTAATTACATCGAAATGAATGTGAAATAAGGGCAATCAAAGGATTGAGATTTTTTTAATATGCAGTAATATGTTCAAGTATCTGATGTTCAACAATAAGTATATTGTTTACAGGTGAATCCGTATTGCCTATTCATGGACAACATAGCCATTCTGAAAGTCGTTTTTGGTCTACCGAAAATCGTAGTACTACGTACAATGTTCACGCGCAGAACCACCCTAGTAAGTAAAATACAGAAAGTCCAACGGACGATTTATTAGGAGGATCGCACTATTAATTTTATTCATTCGTTTATTTTATTAACGAAATGTTCAATTCGGGTCAATATCTTGTTTCTTTTTTTTTTTAATAAAATACCGCACTTTTTGTCCATTTTTTTAATGTTTAAATTAAAGATTTAATTAGAATAGGGAGATTATTAGGTCTGATGTATTTATATTTAGCATTCCAGTAATATTTTAGTACCAAAATGATATCAATGGAAATGAGTACAATAATCGATTTAATAAAACTTTAGTAAACTATATAAAGGTACTATTTGAAAGCATGTGACTAATATATCTAAAGGAGGGCTATAATGATCAGGAGAGGTCGCGTTTGGATATCGGATACACATACATCGATATTTTATGACTATTTTAAAAAGTACTTCTTTAGGTATGTTATTTTTTCAATTGGTGCTAAGTTGGGATTGTACTGGCAGATCTGATGTTTTTTAAACAGTTCTATATACACTACGTACACTCGACATGACTTGGTCTTCGAACGGTTTTACTAACCGACAATGAGCTGTCTTTGTTAATTCATCTCCTCCACATTTAACGTGACCGTTTCTTCGATAAGGGTGATAGTGTATTTTTCGTAATGTAACATTACGATTATCGAAGAAACGGTCACGTTAAATGTGGAGGGGATGGACTGACAAAGACAACACACTGTCGCTTAATATAACTCTTCGAAGACTAAAGGTAGGTTTTCGAAAGCGCGAGCGAGCGAGCGAACGACAAATTTTCGTTCGCGTGGATGTGTTTTCGAAAACGCGATAAGACTCCACCCACACAATTAGTCATTACGTTTTTCAATGTCTGTGAAGAAGTGAGTTGGGCGTTTGTAGGTACTGTTTACATTTCGTGACATTTCAATAACCTCCTAACTAAATTCAATAAATTCGGTTCTTATCGTAGAGAAAAAATAAATTTATAAATTCAAAAATTGAAAACCCGGTGATTGCGGTAAAATATTTTTATTTTATTCCTAGACGTGTTAGCATCTCTAGTTGGTCACAGAATGTTATAAAAAATGTCTCAAAGTGAAGATTTTGTTGAGTTATTAGTTGTCTTCCATTATCCGTTCCAATATCCGTTTGTATCATTTCAGTTGTGACGTCATGTTAGATCATTCCTTTTAGTGGGATTATTTTGATACAAACTGATATTTGTTGCTCTTGGTCCCCTCTTGCCGATCAGGCATCACCTTAGAAGGTAGAGATTTTTCAGATAGTGAAGGGGATACGATTATCAACCATTTTTATTTTTTCGGTGTTATTTTCACGTTGGTTAGCGTATTTATATTAGTATTTACCTCTAGAATTTTATATTTTAAAATTTCAACCAAAAAACTTGCGTACAGTTGTTCTTTTATATAATACATCTAGTGTGATCTACAATTTCGTTTTGAAATAATTAAAGCAAATAAACATAGATCTAACAAATTTCATAACTCTACTATCCCCACTTTAAAATTTGATTTTCTCATTGGTAGTCGTCCTGAATCGCTTCCCAGAATTCAAATCAGTCGCGTGCGATTTCGTCGCGCCAAAAGTAATACCGTCTCTGATTGGTTGAATGAGCTCGTCGCTCGCTCGCTCGCCCTTTCGAAAACCTACCTTTAGTCGTGTCGAGTGTACCTATAATATGGAATAAATTCAATAAAGGCGAAGTAATTTATACAAAAAATCGTCGAACCAACCGAAAAACATATTTTTGCATGCTAATCATTTTTTCTCTCCTGATTTTTAGAGATTTTGTCATTGTCTAACCGATAGTATAAAAATGGCAAAACTCCTTTGCCAAGTAAAAACGCGTTTAGATTTAATTGTCGAATTACCGGGTTTTTGTTATAGACGGCCGTAGGTTTAAATCATTTCAAGTGGCAGTTTTATACCGATTTATACAATTTGACTTTTTGTTATTATTGATATGTAAATATGATTGTTGAAGTTTAGCGATACCTTATGGTGCATTTTGTCATGCATAGATTTGATGTTTTAATTTAGATCGGATTTAGGAATCTGGTCATAAGTCAACAAGAATTATAGGATTAATTTAATGCGAAATAATATGATTGTCGTATTAGACAATTTACAGTTAGTAAGATTCATCTCAATTTAGAGATGCTGATTGAACATATTCTAAAACCGAAACGTCCAGAAGTTAATGATGATAAAAAAATATGCATTCGGTTGTTGGTTGGTTGGTTAGTCAGATAAAAGTGCTACATATGAAGAAAGAAACGTATCGTTCTTATAAAATTCAATCTTTGCAGGAATACTATGCTACTAAACTATGCCGGAGTTGTGTCAAGTAACATGACGTTTTTACCGTCGATTTTTTTGCCACTTTACTTCAATGGCATACTGAATCATCAAAATGGCAATACTGAAGTGAGTTTTCACTGGATGGTTGCAACATATACTCAACACGCATATAAATTAAATGTGTGGGCTGGACTACTTAATACCAGGTTCGTTGGGTGTTTTTCCTGACAGGCGAAAGATATTTATCGATTTTGCAAAATGACTTTGTCCCAACGTTTGTAGCTGTTTTTCCAAACGACAATAAATTTCACCTTGCAGATAATATATGGATTCAGCAAGACGACATACTCCTACACTATGCGCGCTGTTTGAGATTGTCTGGATAGTTGCTTTTCTAGGAGTAGATTGGCAGGCTAGGAACGATAAAATTGTACTTTATTTATTAAAAGTCTACGTCAACAGATGAAGAGTATAAAACTAGTCAAGAAATAATTGAAAATGTAGAGGAAGAATATTTATAAATTCTTGTATATTGTCAAAAAGCCTGTGGAAATTTAATTTAATAAAAGCATTTATTGTTAATAATAAAATTTAAGTTTTCTAGCATCTAGTTGTTATTTTGTTCATATTCTGAGGTGGCAACATTTTTTATATAGAGGGTTCGAAAATGAACAGCTTTTTCAAGGTCAAGAAGAAAAAAAGATTTATGGCAACCATTTTTTCTATATATGAACAGATTTGGTGGTATAGTCAATATAGTTATTTTACACATGAAAATTTCCATTCACTCCGATAATAACAATGGGTTTTGACGCATTAATATGAAGATAATGATACCATTGTAGATATAGTTTATCTGTCGGTTATAGTTGGTGTGTTACCCGCATTTTGTGTCGGCATACATGCAGATCTAGTCTTATTATTCGGTTGCTGGTTCGTTTGAAAACGTGTTATTACATGCCTTGTGTTCGTTTTTATATGTTTTTCAATGTGTTTTGCATTTCATCTGATGCATTGTATCTGCGCTGCATCTATTTTGTAGTTGATTGGAATGAAGCTCTCCATGCAAAGATAATGTTGTTGTGTCACTGTCGTGGATCAGTTTCTAAATAATGAGCAAATTTTCAACCGCGTATTCGGTAAATAGGACCAACA
Organism: Holotrichia oblita; assembly: GCA_023690525.1. Taxonomy (NCBI): domain Eukaryota; kingdom Metazoa; phylum Arthropoda; class Insecta; order Coleoptera; family Scarabaeidae; genus Holotrichia; species Holotrichia oblita. The sequence continues at coordinate 171,796,240 of CM043015.1, read as the reverse complement.
CCTTTCCTTGACATGCATTCCCTTATATCACATCAGATTTCTTCCTCAGCGTTTACTCTTTGTAATACTTGGCATTTCACTCGCTTTTTGGAGGTTGGCAAACAGTTTTCAGTCAGAACCACAACGGTTTGCATTGATTAATGTCCAGATAAATAACCACTAATTAATTAAAAATCTATACCAGTTAATTTATTTTCTTTTTTTGATTTTAAAACTACTTCAACGATATTTGTGCATTATTCACTGCTAATAGAGAATTTTGCATTGAAGAATGTAATAGTTTTAAAATGAAGTTTTCCACATATAATTTTTTTCAATAAGGACAGCACTTATGCTGTGCATGTTATCGAACATATTTAATTGCTCGTATGCTTATTTTTGTTATTAAATGTACTTTCACGATGTTTTGTAAAATTATTTTATGTAAACTTATTTAATTAGTTAAAAATTAAACAATCGGCAGGATGTTCCGAGCACTGAATTCTAAAGTTACGGCTGAGAGAACGAAACACTACAATTTATTAGTAATTTTATGTTCACGAAGTCCAAGTATATATGTATATTAAAAGAATGCTTCAACATTCTCTATATCATTTACAGCAACAAATATATTGAATAATATCATACTAATGTTACAACCTGTATCAGCAGCAACAGTTGTGCCACATTTGAAATACGACGAGACGTAATTTGTAGAGAAAAATTCAGTCAATTGTTCAAGCCATCACAGACACACATGTATTGTAATTTGACTTCAGTATTATAATCTAAATCTGACTGATTATTATTTTTCTCAGGAATCATTGTCTATACCTTTTACATTTTATGTAACTGGTAGATTGACAATTTTTATGTTATTATACAGGGTGATTGGTGAGAATGGCCTATTAAAAGTATTATACAAACGGATCGGAATTTTAAAACAAAATTTTGCAGTTCGATATGGTTGAATATGAAGTATCACGTGAAAATATTTTTGAATAAATATCACTTCCGGTTAACCGGAAGTGGGCATCAACTTCGATTTTTTAAATAGCATGCTATAAAATAAATTACAAATTCAGCTTCTATGATAAATTTTACACATATTTCATGTATCATACCCTATACCTAAATACCATTCCTTCTGAGTTATTCGCAATTAAAGAAAAAAAGTGACAGATACCGATCCTACTTTATAGTGATATTAGTTCACGTAGGAGTAAATGAGGCGAATGAAATTTTGCATACGCATAGCTGATATTATGTAGTTATACAACATTTGAAGTTTTTTTCTGTAACATTATACAGCGTGTTTAAAAACTTAGTTGCTTATAAATAAGTTCAATCCGCAAAAAGTAGATTTTCTTAAATGGAAAGGTATATATTTTATTAGATATTATGATTCTACAAAATATTCTCTTTGAATCCGTATTAGGTGTTCCTATACCTAAAATGTAAGGTTAATAAGTTATAACGATTTAATTAACCTTCATACCTAAAATGCTGAAATATGTCAATTTACAGAAGCAAGTGTGCTTAGCTCATTTATTTTACATACTTACTTGCCACTTATTTTGACGTCTGTCATTTTGTTAATCGTATTTGCGAAAATTCTTCCCATTGAATTATAGGAATAAGAGATCCTTTAGGCAAATAACACCAGATGATTAGCAAGAATTATAGGAATACGTCTTCGAATATAGAATGCCTCAATAGAAACAGTTGCCATGTCGAACCATTTAGATAACTTATTTATTTATGTTATTATTATTGTTGTTCTTATAATTTATCTACTGTAGGTATCTTTTATACTTTTTTATTATCTTTTTTATTATTTTAATTTTACCTAATTTGTTATTACTAATTATTTAGACCTTTGATGTAGATTTACTTTATGTTGATTATTCAAATACCAACTGTTGGGAGTATCTAGGAGAATTCTTAGATAATCTAAATTTTTTGCTGATATTGTTACACGTTGGGTTTTACTTTACACTTTGGATTTTACTTTTATTTTAAATACACAAAAGACTCTTCAATCAACTAATATTTTATTGAGTAAAAAAACGTTCAACAAAATATTTTTATTTGGACACACTACTTCAACTGTTTTTTAAATACCTATCTGTCTTCTTTCTTAAATAATTATAACTGTTATTATTAGCTACTTAACAGGCAGTGTCCTTTCACTATTGTTCTACGAACATATCGGTCGCTAAAACTTTTTATATCTTAAAAATTCTTAGAAATTCTTGCTGATCATTGGTTGTAAATGTTAGTATCTTTCACTAAACGTTTAATACGTTTATTTCACTATTTGATTACGTTCACTTTGCATAATAAATAAATTCATGATTAGCTGATTTGGTCTATTCTCAATGTTAATCCATTCTAACACATAATATACTGAGAAAAATGTATTACACAGAAACGAAAACAATTTTATTACAGAGGTAAAATAAAAATTGTAAAAAAATACTAAGATGTTTTGTAACAAATAAAATAATTTTTTGTTGTTGGAAAGTAAATACTCGCATTGTTTACCCTAATTATTGTACTAGTACAGATCTATTTCTCACAGTGTACGCGAGAACAACCAACTAAAATGACAGACGTCAAAATAAGTGGCAAGTAAGTATGTAAAACAAATGAGCTAAGCACACTTGCTTCTGTAAATTGACATATTTGAGCATTTTAGGTATGGAGGTTAATTAAATCGTTATAACTTATTAACCTTACATTTTAGGTATAGGAACACCTAATACGGATTCAAAGAGAATATTTTGTAGAATCATAATATCTAATAAAATATATACTTTTCCATTTAAGAAAATCTACTTTTTGCGGATTAAACTTATTTATAAGCAACTAAGTTTTTAAACACTCTGTATAATGTTACAGAAAAAAACTTCAAATGCTGTATAACTACATAATATCAGCTGTACGTATGCAAAATTTCATTCACCTCATTTACTCCTACGTGAAGTAATATCACTAGCTCAACCCGAGTACCGATCTAGCGAGAAATTGCCACAAATGTTAGCAAGAATATGAAACCTCTGAGGCATTACCTAATTCTATAAAGTAAGATCGGTATCTGTCACTTTTTTTCTTTAATTGCGAATAACTCAGAAGAAATGGTATTTAGGTATAGGGTATGATATATGAAATATGTGTAAAATTTATCATAGAAGCTGAATTTGTAATTTATTTTATAGCATGCTATTTAAAAAATCGAAGGTGATGCCCACTTCCGGAACCGGAAGTGATATTTATTTAAAAATATTTTCACGTGATAGTTCATATTCAACCATATTCAAATGCAAAATTTTGTTTTAAAATTCCGATCCGTTTGTATAATACTTTTAATAGGCCATTCTCACCAATCACCCTGTATATAGGCTGGAGCACCACATTCGCCTCGGTTGATATACAAAAAACGGCAACACATTTAAAATCTTTTTGCTGGAGCATGTGTAGGTCCATTAGGAGCACGTTCTGAAAGTATTTTTAAATATACAGGGGGTTGGATTTATTATTTAATAAAATTGAGTTCATTATAGAAATGACTAGTACATACATATGCATTCATATAAAATTTCTGTGCGGTAATTGTTTTCTATAAAGTATTCTTCAAGTTGTCTTTGAAATTACACTTTTCAATGGTTGTAACATAAGGAATGTTTACACATAAGTTATAAGAAAAAAAAACTATTTACTAGGTAGTATTTCCGACAACTCATTTTCTGTTACACAAACAATACGTTATATTATTATAATTTATACTGTGAAGTATAATTTTAATTTTAATTGTCATTTTGTTCATCATTAGAACAACTTGTCTTTTGAAAGTTAATGATTTTTACAAAGCTGTGGAATGTCTTTCTAATGAGCTCTATAATGTTTTCGTAACAAGATATTCGAATACTAATCTCCTTCAAGTACATTAAGCAGCGATTCTGATATTTTAGATGGACTTTCTTCAAAAGAACTTTTTTTTTTAATATTGTTTTGCAAATATGAATCGTGGTATCTCCTTCAAGGATCGAGGTTTGGGTTTTTATAATACGAGATGTATCGCAGTTTATACTGTTAATTCAAATAACTGCACAACATGTGTGATATATTTACAAACTTATGGAAATAATTGGCTTTACACCCCTTTTATGTTATATTTTTGAATTTCACGGTTTGTTCCTTTTGCTTCTTCAGACAGTAATAGTACTTTTACAATGAAATAACACGAGAATTAAATATTTGTTTACGTTAAAATTCGCTTGTTTGCGATTCAAAATGCTGTCAGCATGTTATTAGTTGGAAACAAATACACTTTTATACGTTTAATTGTTGAAAAAGTGCAGAATTTTGCATGTAACATTGATTTTCATATCGATTTGATTGTATAATTAGCAGTTTTACATAGAGGGTGCCTCACTGTGACTGATTAGAATTCTATAAGCTTCTACCAATACGAAAATATTATTTGGAATTAAGTATGGTTCATTCTTTTCTCTATATCTAAATTATTTCTGGTGGTATAGTACTTTACACCCGGAAGTCGTTATAAACTTTGTTATTTTAAATGGAACATCCTATATATGTTACCGTTTCTGGATGACAGTGATAATACTGAGTATTTTTTATTAAGACACTGTCTCACTTATCATTTCTTATTATTGAGATAAAAATTATTTTCTAAAATTTGGACAGCTAAATGACCTTTTCGGTAAAGGTCTTCTCTTTGGAAATCAATAAAAAGTTAAAACGCAAATCAATTTGGAGCATATACTTTTTACAATTATTATCAAAATTGAAATTTCTTTGTGCCAAATAAAAATGAATACTCTTTTGGTTTAAGTTGAAAACTATGAAAACTTAATTTTTTAAATGGAATGCTGGATGTTTTGTTCTAGAATCTGATTGGCGATGAAATTTGTCACAAAATAATATTACATATTTCTATAATTTTTTGATTTGTATAATAATTATTTGTATTTGTGTTTTTATTCTATTACCATTATTGTGAATATCTGTCAATAAATTTATTATTTGTTATTATTATCCATGGCAATCATAAACACTGAATAATTTATTAAAATTAAATTTTCCAATATTTTTCGAAATAACTGAAAATCCCGTGGTACTATTAGTTTTTAGCAAATTTGATTGCTAATCAGATTTTAAAACAACGGTCACAGCGAGACTATACTGTTATCGACATTTTTACAAATAAAGAATTCAAAATTGTAACGGTCAACTTTTCTTGTCGGTGACTGCATTAATGCTAAGTCTATCTTAACCTAGTCGAAACTAATCGTTTCTCGCTTTACCATTCTTCTTTTTTTTGAATTCGTAACTTTTATACTAATTTTACATTTAAGTACCATATAGTAATACTGTCGTTTTACAGAAGGACAGAGAGGTCGTGGTCAGGGAAGCTATTCTCCTAGAGTTGCACGTAGAAGCAGAGGACGTATGCAAAGGCCCTACGGTGGCGGTGGTAATAGATTCTGAGGACGACGTAAAAGCCCGTATACCACTTCATTCCACAAATATAGGATGTTTTAATTTTATACGTGTATACTTAAAGTAGTAGTATAATAATTGGAGGATTTGCAGATTTTAAATAAGGAACGTGTTTACATGAATTTTGTATTTCAATAAAACATTTTACGTTTACTGAAATAGTTGTAACTCTCAATGGCGTTTACGTATTGTAAAATGTCCGGTATTCTTGAGCTAACTAGCAGAGATGTTCTCAAACATGATTTCTGTATACGAGGACAGCTTAAATAAATAATTAGATACCTGCATATAAAGGTTGTTATTGTTACAGTAAGCATAATAAGATTTTAATATATCCTGAATACTATTTTATAATAGGCGTTTCTTCAAAACTTCGTTTGTTTTGATTTTCATATGATTAACAATCATTTCTTAAGCTGTCAAATAAAGATTCAGTTTGTGTACTAGATCGTATTTATATGTATAATTTTGTAGATATCTAGCTTGCTGTATATTCATACTCCTCATTTTTTTTTTGATCGGTAGATATTCAGAGCTAAATTAAAGAAAAGTATGCGAAATGAAAATGTGACATTGAACGTATCAGCGAGAACATGAGAGAAAGTTGACGAGTGCTGATTAAATGTAAAAATTAATGTGTAAGATGTTCATCTGATAATTTTTTAAAAGTTTTCGAAAGAAATGACTGATTTTCCGTGTAGAAAAAACGTGTTTTGTATTCCTATTTTTATGTTCTGTATAAACGTTTCGCTTCATGGCACTTTTGGAGTACTTGATTCTGCTCTTATGATTTGCAATGTGAGGAGATAAAAATACTCTTTAAAATGAAAGTGCTGCGAATTGAAACTTTGGCATACGATGGTGTTAGAATTAGCGTAAATAAAACATATTATTTCAATATAAGTTTTGTTCATAATATAAAATTACCATCTAACCATTTAGTTTTATTTAGCTTTTACAACTGATTTTACTTATTTATAACCATTTTGATTTTTTGTTTTCCTGTTTTCGGATTAGTGTATTGTATATAATAGCTCAATTACATGTTTTTACTTTGCGTGGGATGCTATAATTATGGTGGAATCTTTCAATATACTACCAATGTCTTTTCGCCGTTTTGTTAATGTTACTGTAAATTGACAAAAATTTTCAGTTTGCGACAAGTGTGTGGTTTGCCAATGTGCTCCAATAAGTGATACTACGGATGCTACCTAACATCTTTTTAAACATCAGTTTTTCGAAGAAAATATCGCTATTTTATCTATAACTGCAACAAAAATATCGATCATTGTATGTAATTTATTGGTAAGTATTAGAGATGGGAAATGAACAATGTTCGTAGCACTTCTCCCAAAAAATTCGAAACCGATGGTAGTGCTGTCCTATACAGTTACATATAGACTGATTGACATCGATTTGTGGACGAAAGTTTACGCTTCCTTCAGTAGATTATTCGAAAATGTGATGATTATGAGATTATTTGGACACGGAAGGACATTCTAAAAATAGTTTAATGTATAGTAACATATTACAAAATTAAATGCCAAAATAAAGTTGTCTTTTTTTTCTAATGGAATACCTATATATTATCAGCTTAGACCATGCCTATTGTAATACTGATTAGTTTGATACTATATACTATGCGTTTGTGGGTGATGGTTTAGTAATAAATTACGTGTTTCGACAATAAGATGGCTTAATTCGGCTGACTATTATAACTGAAAGCAATATACTATAAAGATACATAGTGTGATAATCACTTGCGGAATAAAGTTTGATAAAAAAATGCTCCAATAGGTCAATTTTTAATTTTAAGGAAACTGCTTTTGAATGAAATTTGAAGTATACAGGATGTTTCAGGTAAGTGCAGCACAAAGTAGATAATCTTTTTTGAATTGAACATCCTGTATATTTATTAATTTTAAAAATCTAATGAACTGATTTTAACGACCTATAATATTTATGACCTAAGTAGTTGATTACATTAATTACAGACAATAAGGCTATGAGACTGAAAAATTTTGTTACAATTACTGTTACAGTTTAACGTATCAAATGTTCGAAATGGTCTCTATTTACTTGTTGGCAATAACCGAATCTATAGTAAAACTCAATAACTTTGTGTAGAACCTGAGGTGAAATATTCCTCCTTCTTGTTTGTATTTTTTTTATTTGAGATCGTCAATGTTGTCTGGCTTTGTAGCATATACTTTTATTTTCGAGATTCCCCCATAAAAATAAAATTTAAAGCTGTAAGATGTGGGTTATTAGGAAAGATCTCATTTAAATAGTGTCTTATAAACACAGTAAATTGAGGTGTTGCCCCGTCTTGCTGAAACTAAACATTTCACTTGGTAGGGTTGGGGTATAAATTTGCCAGAGCAGGAACAACGCGTAATGAGATCCAAATATTTTATTGCTGTAAAATTCCTATCAATAAAAATTGGACCAATTATATACCTGTTGATAATAGCTGCCCAGACGTTTATTTTTTTTTGTCATGAGAGCTCCTAATTTTTCTATTGAGTTGAGTTTGTATTAAATGGACATGCATTTATATTATTCTCTCAAACTTTGAGTATATGTATATCGTACGTTCGTTAGCTATAGTTAAGGTTACTCGTAAATACTTTCGACAAAGTATACGGTGCAAGCAACAGCATCTGCGAATACGTTGCTCTGGTTGCATACAAAGTTGTGTCATGTGTATGTTGATACAGTAAAGTATTTTGTCTGTTGAGATGATAATTTTCAGTTTCCATTAATCCACATTCATTTTTATAATAGACAATGAACTTGGAGTTTATAGACTTTATAGTTAAATGGCGTAGCGATTAAGTCTATGGGAACATTTATCTAAAGGGTTTCAAGGATATGGCGATGGTAGTACTATTTTTGGCATGGTGGGGGTTCAAGTTTTCTTACTGTAGGTATGTATACAGATCGGTTGATTTAAGCTTCATTTACATAGAGGGTAGTGGCAATTGTAGTGTAAGAGTAGTGGAAGGTGTATTGTAGTGCGGAAATGCATTTACATAAGAAAAGTAGTGGCGATGTGCCTGCTTTGTTGCGCCTGCGTAACGACGATAGTTGGTAATGGATATCTAGTCAAATGTAAACACAAGAAAACAGCTGTTATCGGTAGATTGTTCTGCGCAGACGCAACGGTATAAGTATCGGTAGTGTAGTGGGAATGTTTGGAGTTTGCGAACTTTGGCACTACTTCTCCACTACCGTTACTGTCGCACTGTTTATGTAAATGCTCTCGTTTAAATACATGAGAACTAACTTCGGCACTCCACTACTCTTACACTACAATTCCCACTACCCTCTATGTAAATGAAGCTTTAAGCTTCATTTGCAGCACATTTGCCCATACATCCATTACCAACTATCGTCGTTACGCATGCGCAACAAAGCAGGCGCATCGCCACTACTTTTCTTATGTAAATGCATTTCCGCACTACAATACACCTTCCACTACTCTTACACTGCAATTGCCACTACCCTCTATGTAAATGAAGCTTTATAGGTTTATATGTACCGTGCATATTACACATACTAGCGCACGCACATCGTAGCAAAGTTACGATAGTGGGGGACATTCGCAAGGGTTTTCCACTTTCAATCGTATTAGTGCGGCAGGAGTAACGTAAGGATGTACAGTTGAGACGCCCAAAAAGTCAACACCTTTAACCGTGGTGGAAATATGGATGGACCCGTTATAAATATAAGCCGAGCGTAAAATGCAAGCGAGCACATTTTTATTTATTAGGATAATATTATGTAGAGAATATATCGTCAATATGCATGGATGGTCTATTCATGGCACAAGTATTTTCTTGGTCTCTAAGTTTTTATTTAGTTTCTGGCGATATAAAAATCTGTGGTTAATTCGTCATATGTGCATGGATAAGAATCATATTCCTTACACCCATAAATGTTAAGGATAAAATCAAAAGTAGATGTGTTTGTAAGTTCAGACAAGCAATACGATAAATTTTATTTAAATATTTAATATATACGCAGGCCCGCAGCTAAGGTATGAATTTACTGCGCGCAATAATAAAAAATGCACCCTTTACAGTTACAATATTTTATTAAGTATACCTCATATCATACCAATAGAACACATGTAGCAAATAAGGTAGGTAAATGATATTCTTAATTATATTAAAAACCATAAAATACAAAATTAAATATATTAAGGTAAATTAAAATTAATTACAATTGTACAATTTTGCTAATAATTAACGTATTAAACAAATATTTCGTATTTATGGTGGTTTTATTTATTCTATTGCTGTGACAAAAACAATGACAATCTCTATCTAAGAGCAAGTGTATATAATTGGACATTATGATTTTAATGAGACTCACCTGCGCCTAAAATAATTATCATGCCCGTGCTTTTCCTTTAAGAACAAACCATTAGTATACTTGCCGCTTGTTTGTCTCAAAAATGCGTGCAAACGTAAAGAGGTGATTGATTTTTTTTGAAAATGACAGCTATTACCAATTAAACGCTATTTATTATAATTTCTAATTAATTTAATTAAAAAATGGCTTTTATGGAGTTTTAAAAATAAAATAAAACGTCTTATTCCATAAGAAAAAACCCACCGTAATTATGCTCTTTGAGTGACGTTGTATAAAGTAATATTTTAAATTATTTCTCATATTAAACAATTTTACAACTTAGGGAAGTTATATTCATATTTGAATTTTTTAATAATAGAGTTAAATTCTCCTCATTTAAACTCCTTGAAACTGTATTTCTGTTTACATTAAATGGAGTTCCAGAATTTCACAAAAACGACTGTAAACTTTTTTTTTGCTAATACGTCGCTCGTAACATTATTAGTTTAAACCTATGCACAAAGCAGTTGGATTTTAGACAGGATGTGGCGAAGATGCTTTCGATATTCATTTAATTTAATATAAATTGTAAAAGTGATAAAAATTTTTAATTAACTTAAAACTGTGTGAAAATTAGTGCAGTGTTACATCATATCAAAGAGTGATCTAAGGTAGGTCAAATTATTATTTCTACAAAACATTTCTAAAAATATTCCCTTTGTTACATTGCTTGAAAACAGTGTTATATCTAAAAAACTTTAATTCGTTTTTACATATTAAATAAACACTGGATCCGTAATTCTAATTTTGAATTTAATCCGTGCAAATTATTTATGTTGAGGTATGAGGTATACCCTTCAAGCGTATTACATATTAAGTAATAAATATGTCTTCACTTTTATGGAATTTTAAAAAATAAAATAAGACTGGTTATTATAAATTTAGTAATAGAGTTATATTCTGGTCATTTAAACTTGTTGAAACTGTATTTTTGATGTTTACATTAAATCGAGTTCCAGTATATCACAAAAACGATTTCAAACTTTTTTTGGTGATGCGTCACCCTATAACGTGTCTTTTCAGTACAAGAGATTTTTTTACATTTGCTAAGTGTTCTATCATTACCGGATCAAAATGACCAATCACTTCCACTGCTTTCAGAAAATTACCGTTATTGTATTCATATAACTTGCTAGAATAACCGCGAAACGCTAAACATGGTCTCGCCAACTACTGAACAATTGTGTTTCAATAATCGCATGCCATCATTGTTTTTTCTAAATTAAATAATTTTTGCTGTTTAGAATTAATTATCAAATTTAATTTTAAACGGCGGCGCAAATCAAATCAATTTGAATAAGATTTTGGGATTAAATCGAAGTTGAGGCTTCGGCTTATGAGTGAGCAGGCGGCGATGTATACTTAGTTCAATTTTTTTTTTTTCTGTTTTGCTGTTTTTTTTTTTTTAACTCTGGACTGTATAGTGTTCTATTAACGTTTTCTAGTTTGTACCTTACCTCCAATAAAAAGCGATTTCTATAGATTATACAGCTTATATTATCAGTTATTTGTAATTATTTAATTCTTGTATAGCAATTTTGTGGCAATTTGATTCTTTTTTTTGTACTTATGCTGTATCTTTACTTACGAATTTTCACTACTGGTTTACAGATTTACGCCCGGACATATTCATTGTAAGCATTTCTTTGGTATAGTTCGGATGGAAGAACAGAGGTCGTTGAATCTCTGAATCCGCACTAATTGTAGTATTCACTGTGTTTGTGTTATTTTTGTCGAATATATTTATGTATTATTATTATTACTACAATAAAGACGTTATATTATTATATTGTTATTATTATATTTTAAATGAAAAGTAGATGTTTCATGACGTTTTAAATTAATTGAAGAGTGAATCCAATCACTATCCATTTTCACTAATAAGAGATAGGTATATCAGAAAAGCAAAACAATTTATAACAAAAGCAAAACATTGCATAAAATTTTATTCGTAAGATAATTACAATGAAACGTTTATTGAGTGTTAAATAGAAGTTATCTGCAAGATAAAGCATTGTAATTGCTAAATTTTATCTGCCAGTTAGCAATATCTGTCAGTTACTTACCTAATACTTTTATCCTCACATTGATAAACCCACCCTAAAAGAAAGATAATGATTTGATAGTAATAGTAATAATTTATTTCTCGTAATATATGTACATACACTACAAATACGTCACACGTTAAATAATGTTATATTGCAGTCCCAGAAACATCAGCTTGTTTGAGAAGAAATATATTATTTTTTATTTCTTTCTGACCATTCTTCATTCATCCATTGTTTGTATTTCCTTTCATTTTCAGAAAAATTGTAAAGGATTTTCTCGAAAAATAAAAATTTTAATGAGCTTTCAAAAAATACATTGACAGTGACTCGCGTTACAGAGGGTTCGCACGCAATTATCGCTTCTATTTCGTAGAGTAAAAAATTCATAACTTTGAAACCATTCCAGACAATCAATTGAAATTTTGGATTATTAAACCATAATTTTTCGTTTAGGGTGGGTTTATCAATGTGAGAATAAATAAATTACCTTGCAGATAAAATTTTATTCGTACGATAATTACAATGAAACGTTTATTGAGTGTTAAATAGAAGTTATCTGCAAAATAAAGCATTATAGTTCCTAAATTTTATCTGCCAGTTAGCAATATCTGTCAGTTACTTAACCAACGCTTTTATCCTCACATTGATAAACCCAGCCTTAGTGATATAAATTTAATTCAACTTTTACCATAAAAGAGAAGTGAATTTCTCCATGCGTACTTCAATGCTTGTAACTTTGTTCATAATGAACTTTTATTAGAGAAATACTTCACATTTAAGCTGTTTTTGTCATTAATGATCGATTTGTGGCGAAAGAAATTGTTTTTCGTCTTCTATTTGTAAAGCAAGCGTTTTTTTTACCGAGATGAATATTTTCGCGGGTAACTGTATATTTCAATACATATTGATTATGTTGCATATTTACATATTTACAGATACAATAACTACTTCTTTTACCAAATGTTATTGGACGAATAAAAATGTACTTTTTTAAATTTTAATCTCTATGCCTATTTTTGCATCGAAGTTAGATACATATTTATAATCAAATAACTTTTTCTTAACGCATTTTTCTGTATTTGGATAAATTCGATGTTCTCATAACGACTCCCATGACGAACATTTCCAGCAAATTTACATTTAGTTATCGCATTAGGCTTGAATCAACGTGAAAACTTATTAAAAACAACAAAAGAATGAAAAACCTTTTCATGGGATGTAACATCAATAGCTTAATTATTAGTTGTAGACAGTTATAATTGATACAAAATGTTTAAATTCGCTTTTATTCCTTTTTTTCTTTCTTTTGTAAACATACACATTCCATTGTATTAAATAGGTGTATGTATTTACAAAATATTGAAAGCCCACACGTCGGATAAACTGAATTACTCACGCTAAACACAGCCATAGTTTTCAGACAATCTATTTGAACTTTACAAAATAAAGTATAATGAATGGCATTAAGTTCCATCTGATTATAACACACAAGCGTTCTTCCGCGGATATTGCTATCCTATCTTATACAAAACTGATATAGGCGAGTTTCTCATCAGCATTTCCACCAAAGTGCTACTAAAATTCTCTTTAAATTCGCTGTAGGTCGTTGCTTTTTTGGGTGTCGAACCTGTACATCTTTGCTTTTAGGAAATAGTACGTGTAGCTTGATTATGTAGTTTTCCAAATGATGTATCTATGTAATAACATATTGAACTGAAACAAAACTCTATAAAAATTGTAACTACAATTTTTTTTTATATTTAAAACGAAACAAAATTCTATAATGAACTTTACAAAAGCGAGCGAGGAATGTGTTTCTCTCTTTCAAATGCATACCACCTCTACGACATGAACGGCAGCCCCTCCTCTCTGTATCACATACATATAGTACACATGTCTATGCGTGTGTATTTGAAGTCGAATGGGAACCGTTCACTAGGCCAATCTGTATACACTCAAAGCTCTTGAAAGATCATGTAGAATACAAAATGCAGAAAGGGCATTTAAACATTATACATAAGTAGAAATCAATTGCGGCATAAGTAACACAACTCTACCACTGGTAGTAAATGTGTTTCAAACTATTGTAAATCAAATTTTGCAAAGTAATTTATTCACCTATATCACCGCCAACCGCCAACATAGCTTAACACAGTTACATTAACACACAGCGTAGAAAGGTTGAAAAGCTAGGTCTTGCATCATCTTTATCGATGAATCTACATTTACCAATGTTTGTATCTTAAATTACTATAATCTTTACTAATGAGTATAAGAATTTCGCTACGATATACACAGTGCCGCCGCTGGGATGCTTGCCGCCCGAGTGCAATTTTATAATTGCCGCCCCATACATTTGAGAATGTCAACATTTTCCCAAATATAATAGTTACAGTTAGATATGCTTGGCCAAATATGTATAAATATTGTGATTTTAATTTACATAATCGCCTCATTAGATTAGTAGACAACAATTATATAAACAACAATTATGTAAACAACAATTATATAACGTAACATATTTCAGATATTCTTATCCTGTATGGGACGAAAATTTTTCACTATGTTTTTATCCAATGTGTCACAAACTTTATGTTCATGGCTAAAGCAGAGAGTCTATATCTTGAAACATCGAAGATCGGAAGTAATTTTTAATAATTTTAAGTTTTGAGAACGATCGTTTATCAGTAGCTACCGTCACTGGCAGAGTAAAGAGTATTTGTGTTATTATGCCTAAATTTGGAAACATTGATAAGAGATTATTACTATAAATATATTCAAGAATATCACTAGGACTTCTTTCTGTTGAAAACTAAGATTGAATTACTTTAATTTCTTCATATAAATCGGTTTCACTGTCGCACATGTCGCTCTCTGAATTGAGGGAGTCAGAAGTAAAAGGGTTTAAGTGCACTTTCTTATAAAAACGATTTAAATGCATATTCCTATAGTTAAAGGCTATTATTATTTGGTAGTAAAAATATTTAAGTACATTTCACCTCTCTAGTGCCATCTAGCGGTCTGACAAATAATATAAGCAAAAAATGTGCAATTTTAGTTAGAAGTAAAGGGATTCAAGTGTACTTGAATCATTTTTCGTCTAACCTTACATGTGTATCACTTTGGTCGTTCTTAAGTGCTGCATTGTTTATTCGTGCTGTGGGTTCGTTATTCAGTTAATTTCGAGAAAATATTATTTCATCTAGTTCTGGTTTTCAGTGCATAGTGACAGAGAAAGTGATGGTAAGTAGATAAAATCAAAATATTAATAAAAATAACCAACTAATGTTTAAAAAGGTATGCACACGTAAAGTTAGGTTAAATTGGTAACTTTTTATTTTTTACAATATGTTTACTTTTTAACAATACAAATACGTACATAGGAATTCTTTATTATCGTATTATTTATAGATTTTGACGTAATGCAAGATCTCTATTTTAAAATTTGTTTTCTTTGTAATCTTAACTAGTACCTATTCTAATCATTTTGCTCGACAAATCTAAATAACATTTAACATGATCTTTCCTTTTGCAGAATTATCAGACTGATGAAGATTCAGATTATATTCCTGAGTTAGATGGACAAGGTGGTGACGACTCGGAAATTGTTATTAATGTTACTCATGCCGATGAAGAGCACAGTGATTCAAACCAAAATGAGTTTTTGCATGTTACACCTTCAAAAACGAGACTCCGTAAACGACGTCCCGAGTTCTGGAAAAACAACGTCGCCAAGAAACTGCGAACTGCAGGTAAAAGTTATGTTGCTCGTAAAAACAAGTCTCAAAAAGGCAGAGAACTGAAAGAATACAATCATATATGTCGATACCATTGTAACCAAAATATTAGCGAAGCTGAAAGGTGTCAGCTCTTTAAATTAAATTTTATGAATTACCATCTTATGATCTACAAACTTCATTTTTGTCATCATGTATGAAAAAGTTAAACCTAAAAGATGCAATTTAGATTCTGCCAGAGACAAACGTTATAGCACGCTCATAACTTTGTTGGGAAAGCGTTGTGCAAAACTTTCTTTCTGCGCACGTCTGACATTACGGTGCGTCGATTCCAAGTAGTTTGTTCAAAAACAACAGAACTTCGAATAGTTGAAACTGATAAACGGCGAAAGAAAGAACCTCCAAACAAAATTACGGAATCGTCCAAACAAAAAAATTATTGCCCATATAAAAATGTTTCCCAAATACAGCAGCCATTCTTCCAGACGAGATAATCCGAATGTTAGATATCTTTCTGGTGATTTGTCCATAAGTAAGATGTACAAACTGTACAAGGAGTTTTGTAATGAACGAAATGAAGAACCTGTAAAGAATCATATTACAGGTTCGTGTTCAACACGGAGTTCAATTTACGATTTCACAAGCCTCATAGCGATACGTGTAGCCGCTGTGATGATTTTCAGAACTTGATAAAATATTCTGGAAACGAAGAAATTGTAAAGAATGCCAAGCGTGATTTAGAACTACACCAGAGAAAAGCACAAAAAGCGATCGATGCCAAAAGATGCGATACTGAAGAAAATAAAAAAACCAATAATACTGCTAAGTTCTTCACTGGATCTCTTGGTGCAGAAGTAGAACACTAAACAATTAAACCCACTGAACACCAAACAAGTTTTAACTAAAAACACCGACGCGTTTCAACAGCAATGCTGTCATTATCAAGGCGATAATAAAACTGACTGATGAAGAAGTTTTATTATCGCCTTGAGTTTTTGATGAGTTCAATGGGAGCGTCATAAATTGGCCGACCGTCTTTTCAGCCGTCTAGTTTCAAACCCCACAACAAAACGACGTTAACAATCAAAATGGCAAAATATAAAAGCTCCTAAGTCTGTTGGAATTCATTCCCCCAGTCCACCATGAGTATTATAAAAATTTAAAGCATGATGGAAAATCTTCAGCCAGGAATGCGACCACAACGGAATCGACCACAACTGCAGGTACCGAAACTAATGATGAAGAAGACAGCCTGTTTCTGGAATCGGACTATGAATAATACGAACTGTACATTTCATAAGTACTGGCATTTATTTTTTTTTAATTTTATGAAACAGTTATAGTTTAATAAAGTTAAAGTTTAATAAAATATGTGTTTCCTTTTTACTGTGAGTTATAACTCCACTTGAACCATTTTATCAGAAAACAATTTCAAACGGTAATTTTGATTCAAGTACATTTTTTCCAAAAAAAGGCAAAATATTTCAGAATGCCTATTCGGCAGCATAATTGCAGCTATATAAATAATATTCTCCACTAGAAATAGTTTCCCCACCTATTTACTGGAATTTTCAATTTTCAATAAATTTTGGAGCTAATTATCTCATAACATTAAGATATGCGCTTAAACCCTTTTACTTCTGACCCCCTCAATTGTTCTTGTCTGTAAGGGCTTGACAAATTTTATGGCAATTCATTTTAAGTTGTTCATCCGTTTTTATTTCAGTTATACCATATATTACATTAAAAATATCCGTGTGTTGTTGAAGTAATTGGAATCGTTCTTCAACTGCAGTAATAGCGGTATCCAAAATTAATTATTATTATAATTCAAGGGATATTATAGGCTCGTCAGTTCCTTTATAGTGAAAATACCTCTTTTTTCTTCTAACCCTCTAAACAGGCAAACTGGGGAATTCTTCCTCAATACCAGCTTTTGTAGCTAATTCTTTAGATTCGGATAAAAAATGATTATCAGAACGTTTAGTAATGAAATAATTCTTTAAATTATTAAGTGCGTCAAGCGAGGATTTTATATCAAATTTTGGACTCTGCAGGATTTTTCTAACCATATTTATTTTACTTAAAATATCATACCATATCGTAACACAACACATGAATTTGAATTTAAGAATTTTCTTTTAAGTGATTTTGCTAAAGTGCTAGTGGTCATATCTCTTATTATCATCTTCTATTTCCTCTAAAGCATCATACATATCGCCTATTTCGCTTTTTAATGGTCTGATTGCATCGGTGCGACTTTCTCATCGTGTATCCGACATCGGTTTTAGTGTTAACTTTGACTGAGGAAAAAGGAGCAATTACAAAGTTTTAAATATGATGTATATATATGTATTTCTATTTAAACTCTGAAGAATAAATTGATAAATAAAACAAAAATAAAATACAAATTGCTTTAATTAAGATTTCTCACAAAATTAGAATATACGTTGGGACAGGATCAGTAGGCTATCAACTAGTGGGATCACATGTATCTACTCTTAGAACAGTTATATGCAACATGCATTACACAATTGGTAGTCAAGTTGTTTAAGAATCTTGACGCCAAATATTTTCACAATGAATTGGACGTGGAATTACCTGTGACCACCTGATTGCTCCGATTTAAATCTATGAAACTTTTCTATCACGAAAAATGAAAAGCTTAGTATGTATGTAGGAGTACTGAGATTGTAAATGTTAGAAATCCAACAAATTGAAATATTGTAGCTGCTCATTCGTGAGAACATAATACATTTTTTTTACTCGCTTATCAAAACCATTTCACGATTCGATTTGCGTGCGTAGAAAGTCACTTTAAACACGAGTGCGTAAAAAAGTTGGTACTTCCTGGAACTTGATTAATTTAGTGACATTTGAAAATCATAAATCCCTAACTTTAATAATATGGTCACAAACGATAACGTATTTAACAATATGTATTATTATTATAGTTCTCGTACAAAAAATATTGTACAAACTTCGTGCGTGAAACATTTCGCGAATTCGTGCCCATAAACTGGTCACTCATTCGCGAAATATGATTTCACGCACTTGGTTCGTAAATAACTATTACTCGAATACGCAATAATTTTCGTCGCCATATTGATGTTTCTATTAGACTCCATGCTGGATTTTTCTAATACTTCATAAACATTTCGTTCTATTTCACCTATATCGGCCCTTGTTTGATCTATCGCAAATAAAAAAAAACGTAACAAATAACTAGAAACGGTATTGTAGATTGATGATGTACATTCAATTGCCATATTACATACAACTAACGATGTAACATATTAATATATGTATTTGTTTAAGCATGAACATAATAATTTGATTTTAAAACAAATTTAACGTTGAAAATATATTTTTATTTAGCTTTATAATTCCAAATGCGGAACGCAAGGTTGTCGGTATTATTGAGGTAGGTACGCATGATTAACGCTTATTTAAAGACTTCATATCCGCAAAACACTTCGCAATAAAAAGATCATCTGTGCAACTAAATGTCAATTTCCTTCCCTAACTATTTTTTAAAATAAAACAATTGTGTTATAGCATAAATAAATTTTTAATTCATTCCCATTTTATTGACTTACAAGTGGAAACATATCTAGAGCTAAAAGAATAAAAATCAAAATTTGAACTTTGTAAAACTATTACAGTCAAGAGAGAAGACATATATAAAAACTATAAACGGTTTCATTAAAATAAAATAGTCAATTGTTACGTTATTCTGCCAAGCATAATTATGGTAAAATTATAGGTAATAACCTTTTAATATTATATTTCTCTTCTTGTTTAATCCTGATCAAAATAATAAGTATACATTAACGGTTTAAGTTACGCACGTACAGGAATTGAAATTTGGCTTGGATCAAATTGCGACTAAAAATGGTATGATACGTAGAGGAAATGAAATTAGTTATTCAGCGTGAATATAAATAACCGCCTATTAGTGAACCAAAAAGAATAGATAGAATAAAAGTTATTCTTTGCACGTTTTGATTTAGGTACTTGTAGTTTTTTTTTACATTCGTATGATGAAATATTTTTTAATTATTCCTGGTTCAGTAATGTCCTAGTATCACTTACCGGCTGTATTCATTGCGTTTCGCATTTCTTAGCATCTGCGAAAAGAATTGGTTAATGGCAATTTTCTAGTTTTTCTGACATGAAACAAGAATATAAAATAAATCTGCCATCAAAAGGTACAAGATCAGCTGCATGCGAAGCACACAGCTGCTCTGACTCTAGTACCTAAACTTAAACTATCCTTACTAACTAAATTCGAGTCTCAAACGCTAATTATAATGGAAGAGAAATATATTAATAAATAGAATGCATAGCATGCAGTACTGATTGTGATACGCTGCAATGAAAAGTAATAACACAAAAAAAAAATCTAGAACCCAATGCTCAACACACTCGCCTAGTTAGCCCAACAGAGTTCTGATTTAATCTATTTTCAAATTTAAATTTAAAACTCACATATTTTAAATATTATAAATTTCATAGTGTCCCGAGAAAATAAAGTAATATTACACAATGATCAGCTAAATACTGTTTTAAAATCGTTTCAACTGCTGTAGTTATGGTTTATTTATTTTAAGAATATAAGTAGGATATCAGCACTAATACAATACTATACATAATATTGGAAATAACACGATATTGTAGTACGTTTTGTAGATAATGGACTGGACAGTATTATAACGTAGACCGGTAATTCCCGCACTTTTCATTTATTGAATTTCATTTCTTTCTGGTATGTGACGTCAAGATTATTTATATCATAGAATTTGCAGGTGTCGAACAATTAAACAAATAAGTTTTTTAGTGCTACATAGAAATTAGAAATTTCTCGGAACTAAAACTAAGGATAAACAAAATTACTTTACTCATGTGGTTTAAATAGTGCAATATACAAAACTGTTTGAAAAAAAAAGAAAAACAAAAACAAATATGGCGACTACTTCATATCAGAAAAATTACATCGAGGAAGAGAAAAAAAACTTCTTGTTTTAGAAAGAAAAATATGTGATTCTGGTAGTATTTTTCTACTGCATTCAAATATTATACCTTTTTTTCTCTCAAAAGTAAGGTTTCCGGAAGACAGGCACTTATAATTTCAAACAGTTTAATACTTTCTACATTCTTAAATATATAACACTCAAACATCTGCCTCGTTTAGAAAATAATATGTGACGATTTTTTGCTACATTTCGCCTATCCCCCTTGATGGGCCACCAATAAATAATTAGCTATTGCTGCGCCAAGAAAATGTATTTTTGAGGATATATTACAATCTAAACTTTTAGATAAGATCATCATTGAGAACATCACGGTAATTTTCTGCCTTTGGATTTACCAAAAAACTCAACATTTTTGAATTCTGTTGTAAGTACATGAAAGCAGGAGTATTGCCCTATCACTTTCACAAAATTCATCATTAGATCTAGTTCGATACATAAGGGAGGTAGATTCAGGTGGGACTACGCAATGCGTCGTAGTTCATATTTTTCTACTAAGGAATGAATGATTCTATTGGATTCACATAGTAAACAACAGTATTTTGTGTAGCCAAGTCGTAGTCGAAGAATAAGCGCAATAACCTTCAAATTACCATAAATATTAGAATAGAATACATATTGAAGCTGTTCCAATATACATTTAAAGTTTTATTTGTTTCATACTAGCAGAGTAAGCCATAGGTACTGACAGGGATTTGTTGTCGTTACCAAAAGCTCAGCTTTTAAATTAAATTTAGCGAATCAATGATCAAACACTGTTCTGTTGGATTATGTTCAAAACCAAATCACTCTATAAAAGAAGAAATGTAATTACAAAACAATAAGCCATTTTCTTCAGAAAAACTGTATTTAATTGAGAATGACAATTACGGTAAATACATATTTTTATATATTTCTTTAAAGAAGATCCTATCCTTTTAGCTGAGAACCAAGCATTTTAAGCTATTTTTTGGATAACTTTAAATCTCGTATGACACCGTTGAGTCAATAAATGAGACCCAAACTAATACAGCTTTATTCAAAAGTTGGCCCTGGCCTTTGTTTGATTCCCCACTTTACATCCAAAATAAACTACATTTTTCGCTATTGGAATAAGATTTCGACTTGAGATTTGAGTATCACCACCACATAGCATTTTGTAATCAACAATAATTAAATAAATAAATGCATAAATGTCTACGAATACACAGTAATTTAAACTCAAAACACTCACAATGACGTGTTTACTGGTTTACTGCCATCTCATAACTGGCATCATTTCAGTAAATATATGCTATACTATAGTAGATCACGTTTGTACATGTCTCTACATCTATGGACTTGTATAACAGTAACAATGGTATCATTTGAGTAGATTTATTTGGTTCCGTGATATGCTCTAGGAATTTTTATTTGACAATGGACAAATGGACGAAAAATGTTTTGCATGTATATGATACCTACCCATTAAATCAAAATAAACTTAAATAAATTAGCATACTTTTTGTGGATTTCGTACATTAATGAAACAAATAAAACTATTTTGTTTTATCGACTTTTAATATTAATTGTTTACCAAAATTACCGCAGGCAATGGAAACTAAAAGGTTGAAGTATGTTCTGAATCATGAAACATGATAACGAATGGCACCAAATACTGATGGTAGACGCGTAAAGTTTCAATTATCGGACATCAACAGAGATACATGCATGGTAAACTGGCGACTATAGGTGCATTTTTTGCAAACGACTATATCTTATCTCCTTTAAAAACATTTGTATGTAAGCCATTTATACATAAAATTCGGAATTTAAAATATGAATTAACTACTGTACTTAGTCTGTCTTATATTAGTTATTGATTTGATTTAAATTCTGCTGCGAAATGCTGCAAAGACTGAAATACCAGCGTAGTTATATGTATGCGAATATAATGCACTAGTTGCTCGTGAACGTCTAATTTTATGGAGAAATGTTCTGTACACAAGTGTTTTTAATGGAGATATCATATATCGGCTGTTCTGAGCATATAAGAAAGTGAGAGAGTTATTAACATGTAAAATGTTTTGTTGTTATGTAGGAGGGCTTACTATAGGTGTTTAAACATAGATTTGTATAACAACTTGACCTCTTCCATCGCCGAGGGGGCGCCTGTGGAATATATTGTGAGCTTTTCCAGGCTGCCGACGCTCGAAATAATACTTACAGTCATTTCTCTTTATAAAAAAGATTGTAGTACTTTAAAATGTTCTTTCCTGGCCTTCTTCTTCTGTGAGTTGTAGTGTAGATAACCTGTAATTTGAGGTGGGTTGTGATTTCTTCAGTTACTTGTAGGATTACAGTAACGTTAGACCCAAAAAGCTGGGATGTATGTAGGAAACTTTCCATATCAAAATTAAATCTACTTATTTCGAATATGCAAGTAGATAATGTTTTATAATGTCGAAGAACATCTATGAATCAACTTGCAGTAGTCTTATTAGAATTAGCTGTCAGTCACACTGAATCCCATCAACACTACACAAGCCTTTGTTGATCAAATCCAATTTTGTTCGATTTGCCATTAAAAAATTATAAAAAATCTACAAAATTAGTTGCAATGAGATTTAATTAGACATTTCACATATCAGACTATTCAAATTTCAATAAACTAGTTTTAAACAAAACCCTATTAAAAAAAATAAATAAAAGGTCAATTTCTTAAATATCACTGATTCAGAAGGGTAGAGAATGAGCCAAACGCAACAAGGAAAAGGTCAACTTGTTTACCAAATATTTACATAACTGCTATCGCAAGCAGAAGCTTCCCTATAGCTACTGACTAAATAAAACTATATGAGAAATATTAAAAATTAAAAGTGAACATGTTAAGAAAGTAATTTCCAACCCAGTAAAAACTGTCACATTTCACTTATAAAAAATATACATATTATGTATGTATGTAGCAATGACACTTAGCACGTTAAGATATGCACAGAAACGTAAAATTACGTTTCATAACAGCTCAGGTCAAGTCGACAAGTTTATTTGTGTTTTTGATGATCTCGATATCGCTAATGATATGTGAGCAAGTATGTATATCTTACAACTGTATTTTATGTATAAGCGATTTGCGGTTATATAGTGCAGAAAATATTTCTAGTAAGTTTAAACTGTACAAAACGGATATATCTCTGAAACCTAACATTAACACATTTCTTACTAGCAAATAAAATTTGATGAAGTTACTAAAAAATTTATGAAAATTGATTAAATTTACAATTCACATCAAATTCTATTTCACAAAAAAGTTGTGAAATCAAATAACATTGTCAAACTCTTCCTTTTTGTTTTCTTCGTACATTTAAGACTTTACTACTTTAAGACTAGAAATATTTTCTGTAATATTAAAATGAATAAATGTATAATATATACGTAATTTATGTCCTTGGTCAAATGTATAAGGTATAACTTACTGAAATTTCGTTTTCAAAATATAAATCATACAGCTATGTGCAAATGTGTTAGGCACTCTCCAGATTTTATCAAAACAATGAAAAGAATTCGCTCGAAATGAAACAACTATCTATGTGCATTCTCTAGTATTTTATTAAAGAAAATTAATAGTTTATGGCTCCACTACGAGTCCTGATAGCAGCTTTAATGCGTTGGGGCATGGAAGCTAAAAGATTAGAATATACTGTAGACAAAATCGTATTCCATTCTTCGAAAATCCGTTGATGTACAATGTTTCCTTTTCAAGATATACCATAAGTGCTCTATGGGTGACAAGTTCGGAGACTGTACAGGCCAGTCAAGTAATTGGACATTATTTTCAACAAATCAACGCATTGTTGTCTTTGCACGGTGGCAGAATGCATTGTTTTGTTGAAAATAGACATTAGGGTGGTCATCCTCAAATAGTTTTACGATCTATCGTTCCAATATTACCTCTATCATCACGGTATAATGAGCGCTATTCATGTGTTATTCGCATACAAGGAATTCACCAACTCTTGGTGCCTTAATGCTACCACCAGCATGCTTGACAATATATACAATGCAGTCCGTAAAGCTTCTCCAGATCTTCTACGAACGTACTGCGGCCCAGGCCACCCATAAAGCTACACAAAGATGGAAAAGAAAACGTAAAAATTATTTTTTATAGCAAAAATTGATTGTATAAAGGTCTTTTGGTAAAACATTATACTGTATTAGACAACTAAACATTAAATGATGTCGAAGGCTTCCACGGTCTTCCAAGTCTCTGTTATGAGGGCTTCCGGGTTTTGACCGCGTCATAGTAAAGTACATAGTGTAAAAAAATTAGACCAAACTTTGAAGGAAAACAGATGACGTTAAAACAAACAGTTTTTATTAATACTATTTCTCTCTACGATGTTTTGTTTTAGGTAATACTAGGCGCTAAAATAAGGGTGTGTAAATTTAATCTGACAACTTTCGAATAGAAACACATAATTACGTTAAAAAAGCTCTATACTTCAAATTTATTCTTTTAAAAAACAAAGAAAACACTAAAGAAATTGTTGGAAATGTCCACCGTTCTTTTCTCTGCATAACATAATCCTATTTCGAAAATTTCTTGTCTCATTTCTCAACCTTTGTGGTGTTATCGTTAGATCGTCAATATTTGTGGGTTCTATAACATACACTTTATCTTTAATATAGCTCCACAAAAAGAAATCTAAGCACGTTAAGTCTGGAGATCGTGCGGGCCATAGAATTGGACCACTCCTACCCAACCATCTGTTTGGATATCTAGTATTTAAATGCTGTCTAACCTAAAATAATAATAATGATAACGAATAAATACTGAGTTTATGAACAAGGTTACCAATAACGTGGAATGGGAAGACGCAGCATCATGTTGAAACCATTGGCGTTCAATAACATCTGGGAGAATATTCTCTAGCAGTATATGTAACTCGTTTTGTAAGAAATTCAAATACATGTCTCCAGTTAAATTGCCTTCAAAGAAATGTAGTCCAACAACATATTGTCCACATATTCCAGCCCACACGTTCACTTTAAAACGGTGTTGATTATCTACTGTCCGCAACAACCTAGGATTTTCATTTGCATAATGGTGATATTTGCGTTGGTTAGCTCTACGTCTATTGGAAAATGATGATTCGTCCGTGAATAAAACATTAGCAAAAAAGTTCGGATCTTCCATTCATAAAAACGCAAACGGTTTTGCATATCCAGGTGGGATAATAATTGATGGTATTTGCAGTGGTAAGGGTGAAACTTATGTTTTTTCAGTATTTTACTCACTAAGTTCTTCGAAACTCCAATCTGATCACTGATTTGCCGTGAACTAATCTTTGGATTTTCTATAACTGTCGCAATAACAGTTATTTGACTATTCTCAGTGTTACCTTTATAGTACGTGGATATCGTTGTAAATCTGGATGATTTGCCTTATAAATATGTGCTGCTAGTAAACAATTACCATGGGCTTCCCCTATAGCATATACCATATTTATTAATTCGCCCTGGGAATAATTCATAATAAACAAATGTAATTGTATTGAAATTAATTTCCAGTTAAATTTTAAGTTTACGAATTGTTTACAAAAATATTCGCTTGCAATACAATTTGATGACAAATAATAATTCAGTGAAATATCAGTTTTAGTAAAAATATAAAATAAAAACTCATGCAAAATAAATAGGCGTATTATAATGGGATCTAATGGTAATAACACTTTTTATAAAGTTATTGAATTAGTATTTGAACGATACATATTTCGAACAATTTCCTTAATTGCCTTTTTTTCACTTTTTGAGTTTTTTTAATTATTAAATAGCAAAGTTGTAGAATATTTTATTCTGCGTTTTACTGACTAATAATATACAGGAATAATATACAGGAATAATATACAGGAATAATATACAGGAATAATATACAGGGTGTTCCATTTAAATTAACGAAGATTTTTAGAGTTTTCCTTCGTCAAATTTGACAAGATTTTCTGCGCACCTCTTACATTGTAGGTCACTTTCTGACATGGCATTTCGAAGAGCCATTGTTGCTTAACATTTGATCAAAAAGTGTTTTTTCTATTAATTGCAATAACAAAACAAAATCCAATTCTATGATTAACAAAATTTGAGTAAAAAAACATAGTCGGTTAAATATCTCAAAAACCGTCAATTTTTTTCAGATGAGTACTATACATAAAGTACCATTAGTTTTTCATGTAGATTCAAAATACACGCTAAAAAATATAGGTTTGTATTTAAAAACACAAAGTTACCTTCCGACTGGGAGAAACAAAACAGCCTGTATAAAAGTAAACACATCAAATCAAAAAACATTCAATTATCTCTCTTATCAACCAAGATATTGGACTTCCGTGTACTAGGTGGGCACCCTGTATATTATAAGTGTAGCAAGTTTTGTTGTTTTTTGTTTGTTTTTGTATTCAATTACCTAATACATGGTGCTGCTGAAAAATTGACAGCATAATTATCTAATGTGTTAAATGGTAAATCTAAGCCTGATTGATTTGCCACCACACTTTCTTGCTTTGTATTTTTTTTTGTCTCTTTACTAGTTTATACTTAAGATACTATTATATCAGATGTATTTCATTATCAACTGTGTTGTACTTTTTTATGATGTGTATACGTATATTATTATTAGCAAGATAAAGGAATATCGGGGAATCCAGCAAATAAAACCAATTCTTTAAATCGAGTTTTCTATTTTTTTAGCCAATATTTCGCACTGTATTCAGTGCTTCATTAGGGCACACTAAAGGACAAACCATGGTCAATACATTAAAATATTAGTTTAACATTGTTACTTACAATTCTTAAACTCAGTGAGAGAAAAGTATGTGACATAAACTACATTAAAACCATTAGTGTCACATATTTTTCTCTCACTGAGTTTAGTTACTAAGTAACAATGTTCAACTAATATTTTAATGTATTGACCATGGTTTGTCCTTTAGTGTGCCCTGATGAAGCAATGAATACAGTGTGAAATATTGGCTAAAAAAATAGAAAACGCGATTTAAAGAATTGGTTTTATTTGCTGGATTCCCCGATATTCCTTTATTTTGGTATTGAGTTCCAACGGCAAAGACTCCTTGTCTGTTTCATTATTATCACGTATAATATAACAGTTATTTGATCGAGAAAACTCAGAATAGGTCTTATGATATTTATTTTATAGAATAATGTAGGTACCTAGGATAATATGTGCTAGAAACTATTTGGCGATAATGAATAGACATTTTTTCCAAAATTAGGTTTTGTAGGGCATATTCGTATAGGATTGGCTACAGAGAAAGCACCTTACATGTTCGTAACTCTAATGTATTGTTTGAATTGCGAACGACCGTCTTAAGATGCACTGATACTTAAAGAACAATACCCACCGTACGGTAAATGTATGGGATTAGCGTAAAGCGAATTTTACGTTCCTTGAACACAATTACTCTTCGTAGTGACGACGCCGGTAACCTTTCACTTCTGCGACAGAAACTCAAGACGAGTGTGGGACGTCAACTAGAAAGTCCACCGATATACACATGCAGCATATACGCTCGTGCAGGCCGTCTTCAATACCACGGCAGTCGAACATTTAAATCCGTACGTGAATGTCATCGCACGAAAACCAAACATTTTTCGTGTGTTGTATTTGAAACGGGCGACCTGGATGATCAGAATCTTGTTTCTACATCGCCAGTTGTTTTTATAAGAATTGTGTCTTCGTCGATTTAAATATTTAACCGGTAGTGGTGCATAAATGTTTATCAATCTTATACCTTTGGTTGGAGTTATACAATTCTAATGGTTCCATTTAGAATTATAGAGTATTTTCCATATTATTAGCGGCAATCCGGTAAGTTTTTAAAATGTATTGGTAAATGTGTTAAGCATAGAAGTAAATACGATGCGTCAGCGATGCCGGAAAGATAAGCGACTTTTTACTATTTTACCGGCTTTCTGGGGCGCTAGAATTTTTTAAAGTCGACTTCGAGAGGATATTGGCCTGTGCACGAGTTGAGCGCGCTCCGTGTAATTAAGTTTTTGCGGCTGTTTATTTATAAAATTATGTATAAATATACACCATAAATGCTAAATAGATACAAGCATACACGGGTTATTATTAGTGTTTCCATTTCAGTTAAATGAAAGTGAGCGTGTATTTCGTAATATAATTTACATGTATTTATTACATGCGTTTGTAATTTTATGGAAACTCGCTTATTGTTTCTGATGTTTCAACGATATACAAATTATGAACGTCTCATTTGTTAGATAAGAACGTGAATGTGTATTATAAGTTATTGACAATCTGTTATTTGCTAAAGTTTAATGTTTTTAAGATTGAATGTAGGTAAATGATATTGCAAACATCTAATTAACGTCCATGAATGTATAATGCAAGATTTTTTTATTATTTTATCACGGGTCGGCAATTATTTGGATATGATATGTTAGATAGGTACATCCTACATAGATATGAAGTGATACAACAATACAAAACTCTGTACTACATAAGATTCATAGATAAAATAACAATTGTTCTTACTGGTAACAAGAAATATCTCATAACTCTAACCTACGTATGAAGAGTAACAATCAAGTTGTTTTTGTTTCTAGTGTGCGTAATAACTTTCTCCCAATCGAGATTGTGCTCAAATAATTGCTTTATAATTAATGATCAAGTAAACAAGAGAAAAATAAATAGACACTAGAGATATTCTATCCAAGAAGCTATTAAATCGCCATAAAATAAGCAGAATTTAATTTTGAAGAAGCAGAATCAGTATGGGAAATCCAATTTAAGTTATAATCACGGTTAATCTTGGCTGTTAGGGAAGAGTAAAATTATTGTAGTTTAAACAGATTTTCGTAATCTATGCTTTAATAAGCGTGGTTTTATCTTTATATATACAGTAGAATGATATCATTAATCCGTTCTTATAAAACTAAACATGAAATATATAATTTAGAAATCAGAAAAGAAAAAAGAAGAATCGCAATTTCAGGTTGATCGAATAGAAGTGCAGCAATCTTTAGTTTTCGATTTAGGTAGTAAATCTTTAATATATATAAAAAATTACGCTAAAACAGAAATAATACTATATCTGTAATGCCTATCTTCAAAGAAATTAGCATTACATCTGCTACATTTAACGAGCATTGGTAAATTTTCGCAAAATAGTTATTGAAATCGGCAGTGAGTTCTGCCACATACGCTTTTTACAAGAGAAACAATTGAAGGCCCAAAAGCCGCTAACACTAACACGTAATTTAGAATTTATTACTGATGTAAAATATTAAAATTTTCAAAAACTTCACGTCGATTGTTTGTCAAAATATAGTCCCATTCCATTCTTCGATAACCGATGTACGATCATTATTGGCAAACATCTGATTAGGATTTGTTTCCAGTGATATTGCTTTTTTTTGTAACAACTCACCTAGTTTAACCGATATACGAACTCTCACACTCACTCGTTTCTTAATTTCCATTATGCGACTTTGTTCTTGCGATGGCATTAATTGACCTTGTACATTACATTGTACTAATTACATTTTTTCGGATCTTTAAATAGGTCTTTCAAACAAGATGACCAAACTTCTCGCGGAAGCTAATTACTTGACTTTTCTTTATAAAGCAAAACAACATCCCGAAAGTGGTTAAGTATCAAATTCTTAGCACTAGAGCTAAAAGAAATGAGAGAAAAAAACACCCATCAACAGAAAAAAATTAGAAATCAGACAATACAGTAGTCTGCAGTCTCCACTTGCAATCTCAAATTCAAAACTTGGTACATTGCCGCCTGGCACCTACACAACATTTTAGCTTACATTCTAGAAGACCTATGCTCAAATCTCGCGACCTAAATTTAAAGATAACTTTTCGACAATAATGTGAGAAGTAATTACTCATCAGTTGGAAAATGAAGAAGCCAGGTTAGCGATGTAGTCACCACCAGCCGCCACATAAGAAAAACAAATAATGTCTTATTTTTCTTCTCTTTTGCAAGGTTAGCTGTCCGTACACGGAAAACCCGAGCTGTTTGCAGTAACCAAATGTATTTCGTTGGCATATATTTTGTTAAGAATACGATACGCATTGCTACTTTAACTGAATACTAAATCAAAATTTGTTATTAGCAAACAAATTATTTTGTTAAAGGATTTACGTGACGCAAGAAAATAATTCGGTAAAATACTTTCTAAAACGTAATGGTAAACAAATAAAACAATGGTTTCAACAAAATCTATTTGTTGCTTTTAACCAAGTTGATTATACAAATATAATATTTGCTTAATTGCTTATTTGTTACCAACAACTATATATTTGTTTGCTCATATTCAAACATAAAATTTGGTGAATGCAAGTAAAATTTGTTTGGGTCAAACAATCCAGTTTTGCCGTGTAGAGGACGCCTTTTCACGAATCGTGGCTTATTTTCCATGTCATGGCACACACTTGCATAGAGAATAGACACATCGCTACCTCCTGACAACGATTTTAACATACAGAAAAAAAATAACTGCAAAGTGAGTCGGTTGAACAACGCGGAATATAATGGGGTGATGGCTCCGTTCACAATAACTCAAGGGAGTTTGTCTTTTTCTGCTTAATTTATATAAAACAACAAATATTTTTGCTGGAAGCATTAATCCATCCATAATTAAATTAAAAGGATCATATCAAATGTAATATTGTAACTACGACATATGTATAGGGCTACTTCTATTTTTTCAGTTGAGTTTTTATTATACTAGTAATCGTAAATTTATCCTTTTTTTATTCTATTTTATTTTACACCTATGAATGACTGCTTTGTTAGTAAAACAATATCTAAAATGAATTCCACAGCAACAGGTTTTTATTCATGATATCGAAGGCTTCCACGGTCTAAGTCTCTGTTATGAGGGTTCTCGGGTTTTGACCGCGTCATAGTAAATATATACAATACAAAATAAAATAAAACAAAAATGAAAATTAAAAACAAAAATACAAAAAAAAATGGGTCACCCCGTGTAAAGGAAACCAACACATACCGACTGATATCTTCATGCCAGCTCACATCATCACCCAGCACAAAAGCAATCGGTAATCGCGCCATCTCAATTTCCCAGTCCGACAACATCGACAAAGAATTGAAACGTAAAAATTGCTCTTCTACAGAATGGCTATGCCTCCGGCAACCTACAAAGGGTCATTAATAGGTACATTCATCCACGATCTCCTAAGGTAGCACCAGAATATAGTAATCAGCTAAGTACCATCGTTCTCCCCTACATCCATGGCGTTACAGATCACATCAGTAGAATTCTTTCCAAGCAAAATATCCAACCCATCGTTTATCTTCATGGAAGCATTTGAGACCACGGCTTTGGAATATGCGAATTTAAAACCCAAATCTTGGTTAAGATACGTGGATGACACCTTCATTATCTGGCCACATGGTAAAAACACTCTACCTACTTTCTTGGATTTCCTCAATAGCCAACACCCCGATATCAAGTTCACCATGGAGATTGAGACAAACGGTTCTCTACCTTTCCTTGAGGTATTAGTTACTTGAACTGAACATACGTGAACTTTTGTTTGATGAAAGGAATATTCCTTGATTATTGGATATGTGCCATTGTTCGTGCAATATCTAAGAAGAGACAAACTGAAGATCTAAAAGTTCTAAGACCAATTAGTATCTGTTATGAAGACCAATTAGTATCATTTCAACTTTCAATTTTTGAGATAGCAGTAATTTTTCAGATTTACAATTATACATACATCTCTTTTATAAACGTTTTATCTGAAGTGCAATCGAGTTTTAGAATTGGATTTATTTTGGAAATCGCACTGTTAAAAGTGCCAGATAGTTTAAATGATACAACTGAGAAAGGTATAATTACTGCCTTGTTTTATTAGACTATAGTAAAGGTTTTGATATAGTAAGGGTCATATTTATAGTCCGTGCTTGAGTACGTGATCATTACAAATATGTGAAAATCTCGTGCTCAAGCATCGACACGACCTCAAGCGCCAACTCTAAATATGACCCTAAATCATTCTGTTCTGTTATCGATATTAACAAACATCAGTACAGACGATACGGCAATTGTTTCATTCAACACGGGTCGATTGCCGCAGTGGTTAGGCGGCCGACTATCGTTGTGGGAGGACGATAGGTGCCGGGGTTCAATTCTCTGGAGGCACGGTGACAATTTTTTCAAAGAGTTTAATCCCGGATCGACTTGCCATTCGCTGTTGGGAGCAAAGTGATTAACAGCGCGGCATCATAAAAGGGGATGTGATGCTGTCACAAAGCCGTTTAAACACAACTTACACACACAAAACTACACCGCGAGAGTTGCAGTGATAGCCAAACAAGCGATACAGCTTACGGAGACACTGCAACTAACACCAACCACACATTAAAAAAACAATTATCTCTATGATCGTCACCAATTAGTGGAAGTAGAAGTAATAGATTTTCTATACAGGTAGTTAAATGTCGTCTAGCACAAGGTTCAATCGTTGGCATTATTTTATATTCACTACGCACCCCTTAATCTCTTCTCTGGACTTAAATATTGTAAAAGTGCGATGAACTTTGAAAACTCTGTTGTGTGAGACTTCGAGATAGGATAAAAACTAACCGGTGAGTGATCAAATGATAGTTTGTTTTTTTCATTTTTTTAGACTATTGTTAAGTTTTCAAAAAAAATATTTGGTGGTTAATCATGGTCAAACGTTGGTCAATCCTGTTCTGCAACAAAATTTTAGTGTTTGTAGTAAAAAAAAAAATTCAAACAAATGTGTGATGCCTTTACGTTGTGTTTTAAGTACATATAACCCTTCCATTTTACAATTTTTTTTCTACTGGATGGAATTACGATATTATATAAGATGGATTCTATTGCTGTAAAGATTTTAATATTTAATATTAACATTTTAAAATCACATATACCTAACATTGTAATATTTCATTTATTTGTTAAATGTTTCACAATTTTAATGGTTCACACCGCACGATTACTTTATCATTAGTGCATGCTAAACACATATGTAACGGTAAACTGGGTTTCGTGTTATTATAAATTTGTAACTATATTATAGTAAATTGTTAGAGAACTATTTTTGGAAGTGAATCGTGTATTGCCGATAAAATGATTTGAAACAAAATCAGAAGAAGGTGGAAAGAGAAACCAACAAAGACGAAGAATGTGCTTACTTATAAAAAGTGTAGAGATTAATGGCACCTAATATTAGGAAATGGCGAACAGAATTATTCAAAGTACGCTTTAGCAATTGAATGAAATTTAATGTAGTAGTGTAAATAAAGTTTTAGTCAGAACTCACTAAAGTTTAACTTATGGTGTATCTTTATTCCCGAAAATGACTTCACAACTGTAAAGATAGGCATACATCTCCTTGTACTTATCATTTTTTTCAGTAGAATACAATATCTTTGGAACATTATTATTTTAAAAATATAATTAATATATATTTATATCTTACGACCTACAAGTGGAAAGATATCTGGGATTAAAAGGATTATAAAAATATGTCAACTGTATGCCAAATAACATGTATGAGTACTATGTATCGTTTAATATTTGGTAAAATGCATGAAATTATTTCTTGAAATGTATCTCTTCTTATTCGGTTAAATAAGAAACATCAAAATATACTGATGATTAAAAAAGAGCAGTACATGTAAGCTCCACGTAATGTATTGCCGTCAGTTTTATGCCATTTAAAATACCTAGATAATGCAGTAATAAAACAATAAATAGATTTTATCTACGATCTTTATTTTATTAGATTATTAGCTTTCTTATCCGATAGTCAACGCCAAGTTTGCACAACACACAAACGTGTATTTTATAAGAGAGGTGTTTAAGAATTTAACAGTAGAAGTAGTGTTTAGTAGTTTTTTTTCAAACAGAATATTTACAACATCGCGAGTTTATGCGTAAAAGTAATTATTCGTAAAGATGCGGGTGAGTATTTACGTCGTTTTTGAACTAGTTTTTAAATAAATCTTTCGTATTGCGGGTGTTTGGAAATTGATGCGTATGGAAATGAGACGAAACAAAAACAAAGTATTTTTTCTATTACAACAGTATATCATGATTTATTAATAACTATAGAGACTAGCAACAATTGCAACAAGTTAATGTGTTAATAACTTTGAAAGAAGAATGCTGTTTTACAGAAAAATAAATGTTAGTACTCTTCGGTTTCAATTCATTGAAATTGTATTGATGTTAAAAGAATCGCTGATAAATAGTAGCTGCATTTTACAGAATTCGGATAGCCACAATGGATAGCAATCAACGTGTATGGTGTACTTTCAAAAGTGACCACTCCCATGATATAATCGCAAGCCAATTATTACATAAATAATTTTTCAGGATTTGTTTTGGTTAGATTATTATTTGTTTATACATGTTTAAACAGACTAATTGTACCTCATTTTTTTAACAATATTTGTCAAACTGATTGACCGCAGAAAATAACTTGAAGTTATTGTATGAAAGCTTTCGTGAACGATTAAATCATGTATCTCTGAATAGCCGTGAAATTATTTATCTTTTGAGGATGGATTAGACTGCTTGAAATGTTTACGGATATTTTCGTTTGTCACTAGATATGTAATAATTAATATGCATGAGCAGGAAATTGTGCAGCAACGGATTGGAGTTTGTTTTAACGATAACATATCGAACAAGTTTTATAGTAATTTAATTTGGGGTTATATCTTTAAAATTGAAAATAATGACAAGTTTTAGGTACATATTTTTTTATAAACATTCGAATCAGAAAAGCATTACTTACCCATTTTAAATCTTTCAATTCTTGATTTGCTACCGACACAAAAATGAATAAACCAAGATTTGTTTGATCAATATACTTAGTAATACATACTTAGACGAAGCGTGTCCTATACTGAAATGGGAATTAAGATAATGTTTAGAAAAGTAAGTCCACTATATGAAGTTTAAGTAAGATTCCTAGAATACTAGTTTTATATTGATGTTATAAATTTCACCAGAAAAAGTTTATCAAAATATTGAGTTTTTGGGGTTCGTGTAAACAGAAACAAAACATGTGATTAAGAGATGATAACCAACACCACAAATAGAGCATAAATTAACGAAAAAAGAATAAATATATTGAAAAATTGCGATGGAGTTTAACGGGGTATTTAGCCAATCTGAAATAAGCTTAAAACTCGTCTTGATAATGGATGATTTATCATTTTTATCCGATCTGTTGAGATAGCCATTCACAGTGTATTACTGCTTGAATTACATATTTGCTTTATCAAAAATATATATGGAGCAACCTGTAAACTATGTTTCTTCTGTATATTTTAACTTTTTCTTAATATTTCTTACATTCGTGAGAACTTTCGCATTATATTAAATATCATGCGCATTAATTACTGTTAAAGAAAGTCCTGATTGCACATTTATATTTATTTGTTTTATGTTGCATTTTACATTGCAAAATCTTTGTATTACTCACAGTCTATTCGTTCCTAAAAAACTTTAATAATTATCTCTTCCAAATCGTTAAATTGGCACTGTTGAAAGAAGCCTATAATTTCTGATGTAAAGTACTTAGTGTGCACCATATGTTTCTCTTATTCCTTTTAAATCTAGTCTACGAGATTTGTGATGGAATTCTCGATATTTATACTACGCAATTAAAAAATAGTAAGTAGCAGAAATAAACAGTAAAAACGGTTGTCAAACTGTTAAAACAGTTCTTTTTAGGTTATTTCGCAATTTTATCAGTTCACAAAATAAAATAAATATTGTATTTATGGTATACGAGAGAGCTAGAAGTTTTTAATCATATCAGTTATCGTTGAACGTTCGGAAAAGTTTAAAAAAAGATTTGTTCTAGTTGCATAGAAATGGTTAGTTTGCAAAAAAAGAAATCTTAATTTCATCTGAAACGGAACAGCGTTTGGATAATTTTTTTTTCATGAGTGAGAAATCGGAAAAATGATTGCGTTTGGGCTGAAAAAGGATAGAAAACTAAGAGCGTGTTATTTTAATTATAATGATACAGTTTCTCTAACTGCACTATCTTGCTTTTACTCGTAAATAGCAAGTTTTATATTCATTTGCTTGATGAAAGTAATGCATTTTTCCAGTTAATAAAGAATTTTTAAGGGCTTTATTAAGGTTATTCGTGATTTTCTAAATAATTTGTTCAAGTTATTTCATTGACTATTTAGAATAACATTTCAAAAATGATCACTTTATTAAGTGTCTAAATTGACTTCCTAGCAATAATTGATTCAGTTTCACAGTTTTCCGTACAGAATATTGTCAAAAGTTGTCATCGAATTTGATTTTTCTATTGCTAGTTATGCCACTGTTTTTATACATTAAAGATGAATTAAAGGATATGACGAGATGATATGGTTGAACGATCACAACTCGAACTTTATTAAATCTTCTCTCAAATATATTCAGTTTTCCTAAGGAATTATATTCACACCGATCTTAAAAATTGAAGGTCGTTTATACATGTCCATGTCGTTTGGAATGCGCTCGAATGGTTCAAACTCAACCTGATTTTTGGAAGGAAATTTTGATGACCGACGACCATTTCACACTCTCTGGCGGCATTAATAAGTAAAATTGTCGGATCTGAGGAGTAGAGAATCCACACGAGATCCATGAAACACCATTGCATGGCCAAAAAGTGACTGTTTGGGGCCGGTGTTTGTGTCTAAACCATCATTGGGCCATTTTTCTCCAGTGAAGGTGAAATAGTCGATAAAAATCGATATCGGTAGATGTTGGCACATTATGTCTGTCCAGAAATGCGTGAAAAAGTTCTGGATTGGTTTCAACAAGATGGTGCGTCATGCCACACTGCTAGCCAAACAATGCAGTTTCTGCAACGAAAATTCCCTGGACGTATGGTGTCAAAAAATGGCGACATTGACTGGCCGCCAAGATCTCCAGATTTGATCTCTCCGGACTTCTTTTTATGGGGTTATTTGAAAAGCAAAGTGTACGCCAACAAGCCGCAGAGCATTGACCAGCTCAAGGCAAACATTCGTAACGAAATCAGCCCTATACCGCCCGAGATGCTCAAAAAATGATGGAAAGCACAACATGATGCTTCGGTTAATAAAGGCGGCCACTTGATTGATGTTGTACCCAAAAACTAGTCCAAATAAATGGTAAAGGACCAAATTAAATAAACATTCCTCATATATTGAAATCGTTTTTTTTTTAGTTATTCAATATTCACATACCGATATAAAAGATTACACTCCTTGTAGTATTCTGTGAAAGTTAATAGAAGTAATTTTGAACACAACAATTGCTCTCACCTCTGCGACTATCGAGCTTCATAGATATAAGAAATAAATAAATTTTTCAAATATTCAACTAAATTGTGCTTCTTAGCAAGAGGGATTTTCCAGGTAAAATGGAGCAGAGACACGCCAAATCGACAGCAAACCGCCTTGACATTTTTACCACACTTCACTCGTCCTCTTTTCATAAGGCAAATGAGGGACTCTAGGAAAAGGGGAACTGTGGGGCATGGTGAGAATGTCGATGTTGCTTGTTGTCGATTTGCCGTGGTTCTACTAATAGTTTTCAGCAGACTCAAAATATAATATCATACAACTTTTTATAATGTTTTTCTGCGTATTCCTTAATTATCGATAAAGAAAGTTCAAATACATATTTAATTGAAAAAGATAATTGATTTAAAGCGAATTCAATTTATGTGAAGAAGACCATCAAATTAATAATCTTCACAGATGCTAGGTGCGCTTGAAGGTAAAGTTTTTATTCATTAAACTAAATTCAGTTTAACGTTACTTAGTTAGCTAGTTTCAAAAATTTAATCACTTAAATATTGATTAACACTACATACATGCATGTATCTTATGCAATAGGGAAGACATTTTATGGGTTATAGAGTTCTTAGAGTATTTATTTTCACATTTTTATATTTATTATAAAGAAATTCTTGATTGATCACTGTTAATTTGTAGTTTTATATTCATATTATTCTGATATCGTTGGCAATTTTATGGATCGTTGTCATTTGATATATATATATGTATGTATGTGTACATACATACATATATGGTCAGTCGTATTAACTGTTGTAATTATTCCAATTTAACAGATTTTTATGTTATATAATGTATAAAACAGACGGCATTTCTCTTTATTTACTTATGAAATATTAAGTTATTTTGCCATTATTAACATTGCCACAGGAATTGCTTGCATGTTTTATTTCTGCGTCTGTAATTAAATAAAATATTTTTCGTTTGATTTCGATTTGATCTAACACTGGAAATGTTTTTACTGTTTGAGCCATAGTTACAAAGAAGCTTGTCAAAGGATCTTCTTTTAGACGGGGATGATCGTTAGAAACTATCGTAGAATTGTCGTCCTGTGCTTCGTAAGAATCTGTTTTCCGTTTTTTCGGATGCGACACACATTCTGATTCACTCACGTCTTTATCAATTACTGAGGTGTCTCCATCTATATTTGGCAGAACCACAAATTCAGGTTTTATGTCGATACAATTGTCACTTGTCCCGCTATTCTCAATGTCTCCTTCAGAAGATATTGGAGGACTAGTATTTGATTGCTTAGTATCTAAATCGAAGAAATATGGTATAAGAAAGGAAAGTTCTTTTTCGAATTTTGCTGGTTTAATCTTCGTTGCTGCTTCTCCGATTTTTGCGTGACGTAATTTTAGAGCCTTCCTATAGTTATCTCTTATCCTTGTCCATTTTTCCTTGCAATAATTTGCTGTAACAAAGAGTTTGAATGAACATTTAAAGTACAGTTTTACTTAGAGTTAAAAATCTAGAAGGAATATTACAAATTTGCGAAAAAGCTTTAGCAAAATCAATGCTATGCAAAATGTTGTAAAGATAGGTAAATGCTGGTGTATAAGGATGTAATCAGAATTATGAAATTGAAAGAGCTATCACATATACTTACAGGAAGTGAATGCAGAGTGAACGTTCTATGGAATAGAATTAAAAAAGAATACTCGTACTTACTATTTGAAAGTAATAAGTTATAACAATATTTAATAGTTCTTTCAATACTTATATAATGAGGTGGATTGACCAATTGCAGACAACGACAGATTAGTTAATATATATGTAACCATCTCTTGTTAATATTACCCTCATGTACATTATAGAGTAACAGTTACGAAACAGTATCTAGATACATGTAATGCGGTTCCATATCAACTTCAATTTACCTATTTACATACATACATATATTGTTGATTTTTCGTTCTCAAAATAATTTACGAGCATGGGACTTGAAATGAGATGGCTGTAACTTTAGCAATCATAAACAAAGCAAAGACAGAAATTTTGAACTTTTTGTATCTTGTCTGCGTCGACTGCAAGCAAGTATGGATGGTATATGCTATTACCATAGGAAAATATTAGTGATACTAGCTCAAGTTTTTAAACAGTTCCTGTGGATTACCATTGCTTTATATAAGTCTGCTCTAAAATTGATTAGTTGGTGTAGTTGTATATAGAATTGGAATATGGAGACAACCGTATTTGGAAACTTTGAACAACTAAGAAATGGAGAACGTCCAATACACAACGTAGCTATCTATTGTGTTTCCTGAGTACTGGGTGTCGAGGAACTAACTATAGGACTTTTTAGAATACATAAGTATACGTCTTTACTTTTTAAGGTACACTTCATGTTGGCTGTTCTATTATATTCATTAAAATTTTTGTTTATTTGAAAGAGCTGCAATGATTAAAAGTGAACCCTTAGCATAGGACAGGCTGGACAAATTTTATAACTTTATAATTATGCTATTATATAAAGTTATGCTTTGCCACGCTAAAAGCTGTTTAGTTTTTTTGATTTAATATATACCGATGTGTAAATAAATTAAAGTGTTAAGCACATCTTATGATCTTCAAAACAATTATGAAATATGATTTCTAAAAGTCAAATTTATTTTAGAATGGAAACCAAGACTCTTCATATATTATGCTACAGGTGTAGGACGATCATTAATTACAATTATGTGAATTTTGTTTTTTGCCACCCTTATCCAAAACTCATCAAACACTATTATAGATTACAGATAAAACATCGGTAACACCAACACCACAACGTTTTATTACTCGGGACACGTGTTTCGAGAGCGCATGGACTTTCATCATCAACTGACTACCGAATAAATAAAATTATTAACTATCAATATAAACATCCCCTCTTCTAGTGTTAACAACCATTGTATGCAACTCTGTACTTAAACCGAACTAATTGCTAACATACATTTATGTTGAGATGGGACCGTCCTTTTTTTAAGCGTTCGAACACAACCGATTTTCCGAGAATCGATGGTTTTCTGTTCATTAATAATAATAATAATAATAATAATAATAATATTTATTTCAGCAATTAGATTTGCAAACGCAAAAATCTGCTTTGTCAATACAATATATATGTAGAAAACAACTTTCAAACAGGACAATAAGTAAAATATACAGTCAATGTAAAGTATGTAGTATATAACACAAACTAACAACAAACAAACAAACAAATACAGAGACATTACAAGAATTCATCAACTGAATAATAGCAGCCATCAATGAAGTGCATTTTAACAGCGGCTTTGAATTTCAGAAATGTCCGTATCTCCCTTAACTCCAGCGGTAACCGATTATATATCTTTACACAATTATAGTAAGGCGATTTTTCATAGAGGTGGCTCTTGTGTGCAGGTATGCTGAGTTATCCTCCATAACGTGTACTGTATGTTTTGTTATAATCGCTGTTCACAGCAAATTCAGACTCGTGTTGCCTTGTATATATACTACATTCGTACATGTATAAAGAAGGTAATATTTTATTATCTATAAAATGCGCTCTACAAGAGTCTCGAGACTTAAGAGAAAATATAGTTCGTAGGATTTTTTTCTGTATTATAAATAGCCTTTTCGCATGAACACTACGACCCCATGTCATTATGCCATATCTAAGTTTGGACTCAATACAAGCTCTATAAAAGGTTACTAACACTGACACATCAACACTCTGTCTCAAAACTCTTAAGGCATATAACGTAGAATTCATTTTTTTACTCATATTGTCAACGTGATACTCCCATGATAAATGTTTGTCTAAGGTCAAAACCAAAAACTTGTTTGACTGGCTCTCCGGTATTGGAGCGCTATCAATTCTTATTAAAATGGAACGATCGGATCGTTTATTCGGATCAAAGACAATTAATTTAGACTTAGATTTATTTATGACCAAAGAGTTAGACACAACCCGTGAGTTATTTCCCGCTATAGATAATTGCTCATAATCTAAACCGTATACCGTAGATGAAGTGTCATCAGCAAACTGACATATATCTTTTAGGTCTTTAAAAAGATTTTGCAAATCATTCGCGTATACCACAAACAGTAAAGGTCCCAATATAGAACCCTGGGGAACACCGAGATTCAAAAACTTGGGCTGTGAATATCCTGTGACACCATCCTGTTTAACAACAACGGTCTGGCTACGGTTTTCCAAATACGAGGATAGCCAATCATAACAAGGACCACGAATACCATAGTTATATAATTTTTGTAGCAGTACTTTATGGTTAACAAGATCAAAAGCTTTGGAAAGATCAAACATCAAAAATCCAACCTTGAAGCCGTTTTCCAACAAGTTATAGATATTTTGTAATACTCGAAAGAAAGCACCATTGATTGATTTATTTTTGATATAACCGAATTGACACTTCGCAAAAAAAGATGATCGTTCGAAAAAATTATACAATCGATTATACATTATTTTCTCAAAAACTTTCGAAAAACAAGATAAAATTGATATAGGGCGATAGTTTGACATTAGTTCTCTATCACCATTTTTAAAAACTGGAATTACTTTTGCAGACTTAAGCTCTAATGGAAATTGACCTTGTTTAAAAGATTGGTTCACTAAATAAGTTAGAGGATACGTAATAAAAGCTGCAACATACTTTAAAATATTACATGGTATTTGATCTAGACCCGCGGACGTCTTCTTAGCTATTTCCATTATAATATTGTAAATCTCCACTTCATAGGCCGGAAAAAGGTATATCGTGTCTCCACTAATATTATTTCCTATTAAATGGTCATCTGAATTAGATGGTAGTGTATAGTTCTGAAAATAATCACTAAAAACCTTAGCTAATGCCATAGGATCTTCAACAATCTCCTCATTATCTCTAATCTGTAAAGCATGCTTCGAATTATTAGAGTTCACTGTGTTGCGAACTATATCCCATACACAACGATTCTTATTAGTAGCTGTAAGTATTAAATTACTATTATGTCTTTTCTTGGTTTCTTTAATCAAATTGGTATATTGTTTTTTAAACATATTATAGTCTTCCCGTCTACATAAGCCTTCTTTCATTAATCTGTTTAATAGTTTTAAATTTTCCGACGCGCACATAATCTCAGGTGTAACCCAATCTCCTCCACGCCTATTATAAGTAACCTTTTTTAAAGGAAACGCCATATCGAAGTGATAAAAAAACATATTATAAAAACAACAATAATTCTTGTGGATATTATTTTCCTCAAACATACCATCCCAACTCTCTTGACTTATAGCATTTATAAATTTATTTATATTATCGTTTGCAAAGCTACGTGCGTAAGTTGAATTATTTCTTTGCATTGTGTTCTCAA
Organism: Holotrichia oblita; assembly: GCA_023690525.1. Taxonomy (NCBI): domain Eukaryota; kingdom Metazoa; phylum Arthropoda; class Insecta; order Coleoptera; family Scarabaeidae; genus Holotrichia; species Holotrichia oblita. The sequence goes on along the minus strand of CM043015.1, from coordinate 171,752,780 downwards.
TTGCTTTATAGCAAAGCATTTGAGCAAAATGGTCAGAAAATCCGGAGTCAATAACAGATACGTCACATAATTGCGGTTCAGCATTGCTCATTATATTATCAATCAAAGTCTTTGAATGACTAGTCACTCTTGTAAAGTCTTTTACAAATAACATCAAATTATATGAAGAAAACATGTCCGATAGTCTCTGTGATAGCAGGGTACATTCAGAGGTGTCTATATTAAAATCCCCACACACAAAGATTATTTTCTTTGTCATTACCAATCCATTCAAAACATCACCCAATTTTTCGAAAAAGATATCTACATTACTCATAGGAGCTCTATAAATACATACAACAATTATTTTAGTGTCACCAAATGAAATCTCACAAGCACAAAACTCAAAATCCTTCTCTATTGCCTTAATCCCAAGATTTCTTAATACAGCTAGACAATCATTTCTCGCAAAAATTGATACACCGCCGTGTTTAAAATTAATTCTAGAAAAATTAGAAATTAAATTATAATTATCAATTTTCAAATATTGTGACTCCTCTGCCGTTAGCCAATGTTCACTAACGCACAATACATCTGGATAATATTCATGTACAAATATATTCAATTTATCAGTCTTGTTTCTAATACATTGAACGTTCATGTGAATTAGCTTAAACTCACTAACCGTTGAATCTATTCCCCCCTGACTCGAAAAAACCAACATTAGCAGTTGAACAATAAGAACTGCAATCAATTAAATTATTGTAATTGATATAACTGGAAACGAAATTCACGCTGTTGCCGTTTCGAGCCAAGGGCACAATACTCGCATGCGATACATATATTATGCTGTCTGCAATAGCTTTAAAAATGCCATACTTTCTTATTTCAGAGGAACGTGTTCTACTATTCATATTATCTTTCCCACAATAGCCATAACTTACATCCAAGAAATGTACATTCAAGTAACCTAATCTATTTATACAATCGTACAAGTCACAATTATAATGATAAATTTTTTTATTGTAAAAGTATTTTTTGAGTATGGTATGGAAGTAACAATTACATTAGTGTGGCTTAAATTCGACAAAATATCACTTAAATGAGTTTTATGTAAACTGTTGTTTTGCAAACAATCATTAATTCCTGCCATTATTACAAGAAAATCATTTCTATCAAAAGTTTTACATAACTCAGGGACGCTTCTGATAACATCATCCAGGTAGGCATTAGGTTTCCATATGGTTGTGACCTCATAGGAATTTCCCATGATGGCGTTCATATTCTCTGAAGAACCTCTACCATGATTATCCGCTACTATCAAAATCTTCCGCCTATTCAACGC
>CM043015.1:171689343-171750956 GCA_023690525.1 Holotrichia oblita | reverse complement strand
ATTATAACTGAAAGCAATATACTATAAAGATACATAGTGTGATAATCACTTGCGGAATAAAGTTTGATAAAAAAATGCTCCAATAGGTCAATTTTTAATTTTAAGGAAACTGCTTTTGAATGAAATTTGAAGTATACAGGATGTTTCAGGTAAGTGCAGCACAAAGTAGATAATCTTTTTTGAATTGAACATCCTGTATATTTATTAATTTTAAAAATCTAATGAACTGATTTTAACGACCTATAATATTTATGACCTAAGTAGTTGATTACATTAATTACAGACAATAAGGCTATGAGACTGAAAAATTTTGTTACAATTACTGTTACAGTTTAACGTATCAAATGTTCGAAATGGTCTCTATTTACTTGTTGGCAATAACCGAATCTATAGTAAAACTCAATAACTTTGTGTAGAACCTGAGGTGAAATATTCCTCCTTCTTGTTTGTATTTTTTTTATTTGAGATCGTCAATGTTGTCTGGCTTTGTAGCATATACTTTTATTTTCGAGATTCCCCCATAAAAATAAAATTTAAAGCTGTAAGATGTGGGTTATTAGGAAAGATCTCATTTAAATAGTGTCTTATAAACACAGTAAATTGAGGTGTTGCCCCGTCTTGCTGAAACTAAACATTTCACTTGGTAGGGTTGGGGTATAAATTTGCCAGAGCAGGAACAACGCGTAATGAGATCCAAATATTTTATTGCTGTAAAATTCCTATCAATAAAAATTGGACCAATTATATACCTGTTGATAATAGCTGCCCAGACGTTTATTTTTTTTTGTCATGAGAGCTCCTAATTTTTATATTGAGTTGAGTTTGTATTAAATGGACATGCATTTATATTATTCTCTCAAACTTTGAGTATATGTATATCGTACGTTCGTTAGCTATAGTTAAGGTTACTCGTAAATACTTTCGACAAAGTATACGGTGCAAGCAACAGCATCTGCGAATACGTTGCTCTGGTTGCATACAAAGTTGTGTCATGTGTATGTTGATACAGTAAAGTATTTTGTCTGTTGAGATGATAATTTTCAGTTTCCATTAATCCACATTCATTTTTATAATAGACAATGAACTTGGAGTTTATAGACTTTATAGTTAAATGGCGTAGCGATTAAGTCTATGGGAACATTTATCTAAAGGGTTTCAAGGATATGGCGATGGTAGTACTATTTTTGGCATGGTGGGGGTTCAAGTTTTCTTACTGTAGGTATGTATACAGATCGGTTGATTTAAGCTTCATTTACATAGAGGGTAGTGGCAATTGTAGTGTAAGAGTAGTGGAAGGTGTATTGTAGTGCGGAAATGCATTTACATAAGAAAAGTAGTGGCGATGTGCCTGCTTTGTTGCGCCTGCGTAACGACGATAGTTGGTAATGGATATCTAGTCAAATGTAAACACAAGAAAACAGCTGTTATCGGTAGATTGTTCTGCGCAGACGTAACGGTATAAGTATCGGTAGTGTAGTGGGAATGTTTGGAGTTTGCGAACTTTGGCACTACTTCTCCACTACCGTTACTGTCGCACTGTTTATGTAAATGCTCTCGTTTAAATACATGAGAACTAACTTCGGCACTCCACTACTCTTACACTACAATTCCCACTACCCTCTATGTAAATGAAGCTTTAAGCTTCATTTGCAGCACATTTGCCCATACATCCATTACCAACTATCGTCGTTACGCATGCGCAACAAAGCAGGCGCATCGCCACTACTTTTCTTATGTAAATGCATTTCCGCACTACAATACACCTTCCACTACTCTTACACTGCAATTGCCACTACCCTCTATGTAAATGAAGCTTTATAGGTTTATATGTACCGTGCATATTACACATACTAGCGCACGCACATCGTAGCAAAGTTACGATAGTGGGGGACATTCGCAAGGGTTTTCCACTTTCAATCGTATTAGTGCGGCAGGAGTAACGTAAGGATGTACAGTTGAGACGCCCAAAAAGTCAACACCTTTAACCGTGGTGGAAATATGGATGGACCCGTTATAAATATAAGCCGAGCGTAAAATGCAAGCGAGCACATTTTTATTTATTAGGATAATATTATGTAGAGAATATATCGTCAATATGCATGGATGGTCTATTCATGGCACAAGTATTTTCTTGGTCTCTAAGTTTTTATTTAGTTTCTGGCGATATAAAAATCTGTGGTTAATTCGTCATATGTGCATGGATAAGAATCATATTCCTTACACCCATAAATGTTAAGGATAAAATCAAAAGTAGATGTGTTTGTAAGTTCAGACAAGCAATACGATAAATTTTATTTAAATATTTAATATATACGCAGGCCCGCAGCTAAGGTATGAATTTACTGCGCGCAATAATAAAAAATGCACCCTTTACAGTTACAATATTTTATTAAGTATACCTCATATCATACCAATAGAACACATGTAGCAAATAAGGTAGGTAAATGATATTCTTAATTATATTAAAAACCATAAAATACAAAATTAAATATATTAAGGTAAATTAAAATTAATTACAATTGTACAATTTTGCTAATAATTAACGTATTAAACAAATATTTCGTATTTATGGTGGTTTTATTTATTCTATTGCTGTGACAAAAACAATGACAATCTCTATCTAAGAGCAAGTGTATATAATTGGACATTATGATTTTAATGAGACTCACCTGCGCCTAAAATAATTATCATGCCCGTGCTTTTCCTTTAAGAACAAACCATTAGTATACTTGCCGCTTGTTTGTCTCAAAAATGCGTGCAAACGTAAAGAGGTGATTGATTTTTTTGAAAATGACAGCTATTACCAATTAAACGCTATTTATTATAATTTCTAATTAATTTAATTAAAAAATGGCTTTTATGGAGTTTTAAAAATAAAATAAAACGTCTTATTCCATAAGAAAAAACCCACCGTAATTATGCTCTTTGAGTGACGTTGTATAAAGTAATATTTTAAATTATTTCTCATATTAAACAATTTTACAACTTAGGGAAGTTATATTCATATTTGAATTTTTTAATAATAGAGTTAAATTCTCCTCATTTAAACTCCTTGAAACTGTATTTCTGTTTACATTAAATGGAGTTCCAGAATTTCACAAAAACGACTGTAAACTTTTTTTTTGCTAATACGTCGCTCGTAACATTATTAGTTTAAACCTATGCACAAAGCAGTTGGATTTTAGACAGGATGTGGCGAAGATGCTTTCGATATTCATTTAATTTAATATAAATTGTAAAAGTGATAAAAATTTTTAATTAACTTAAAACTGTGTGAAAATTAGTGCAGTGTTACATCATATCAAAGAGTGATCTAAGGTAGGTCAAATTATTATTTCTACAAAACATTTCTAAAAATATTCCCTTTGTTACATTGCTTGAAAACAGTGTTATATCTAAAAAACTTTAATTCGTTTTTACATATTAAATAAACACTGGATCCGTAATTCTAATTTTGAATTTAATCCGTGCAAATTATTTATGTTGAGGTATGAGGTATACCCTTCAAGCGTATTACATATTAAGTAATAAATATGTCTTCACTTTTATGGAATTTTAAAAAATAAAATAAGACTGGTTATTATAAATTTAGTAATAGAGTTATATTCTGGTCATTTAAACTTGTTGAAACTGTATTTTTGATGTTTACATTAAATCGAGTTCCAGTATATCACAAAAACGATTTCAAACTTTTTTTGGTGATGCGTCACCCTATAACGTGTCTTTTCAGTACAAGAGATTTTTTTACATTTGCTAAGTGTTCTATCATTACCGGATCAAAATGACCAATCACTTCCACTGCTTTCAGAAAATTACCGTTATTGTATTCATATAACTTGCTAGAATAACCGCGAAACGCTAAACATGGTCTCGCCAACTACTGAACAATTGTGTTTCAATAATCGCATGCCATCATTGTTTTTTCTAAATTAAATAATTTTTGCTGTTTAGAATTAATTATCAAATTTAATTTTAAACGGCGGCGCAAATCAAATCAATTTGAATAAGATTTTGGGATTAAATCGAAGTTGAGGCTTCGGCTTATGAGTGAGCAGGCGGCGATGTATACTTAGTTCAATTTTTTTTTCTGTTTTGCTGTTTTTTTTTCTTTAACTCTGGACTGTATAGTGTTCTATTAACGTTTTCTAGTTTGTACCTTACCTCCAATAAAAAGCGATTTCTATAGATTATACAGCTTATATTATCAGTTATTTGTAATTATTTAATTCTTGTATAGCAATTTTGTGGCAATTTGATTCTTTTTTTTGTACTTATGCTGTATCTTTACTTACGAATTTTCACTACTGGTTTACAGATTTACGCCCGGACATATTCATTGTAAGCATTTCTTTGGTATAGTTCGGATGGAAGAACAGAGGTCGTTGAATCTCTGAATCCGCACTAATTGTAGTATTCACTGTGTTTGTGTTATTTTTGTCGAATATATTTATGTATTATTATTATTACTACAATAAAGACGTTATATTATTATATTATTATTATTATATTTTAAATGAAAAGTAGATGTTTCATGACGTTTTAAATTAATTGAAGAGTGAATCCAATCACTATCCATTTTCACTAATAAGAGATAGGTATATCAGAAAAGCAAAACAATTTATAACAAAAGCAAAACATTGCATAAAATTTTATTCGTAAGATAATTACAATGAAACGTTTATTGAGTGTTAAATAGAAGTTATCTGCAAGATAAAGCATTGTAATTGCTAAATTTTATCTGCCAGTTAGCAATATCTGTCAGTTACTTACCTAATACTTTTATCCTCACATTGATAAACCCACCCTAAAAGAAAGATAATGATTTGATAGTAATAGTAATAATTTATTTCTCGTAATATATGTACATACACTACAAATACGTCACACGTTAAATAATGTTATATTGCAGTCCCAGAAACATCAGCTTGTTTGAGAAGAAATATATTATTTTTTATTTCTTTCTGACCATTCTTCATTCATCCATTGTTTGTATTTCCTTTCATTTTCAGAAAAATTGTAAAGGATTTTCTCGAAAAATAAAAATTTTAATGAGCTTTCAAAAAATACATTGACAGTGACTCGCGTTACAGAGGGTTCGCACGCAATTATCGCTTCTATTTCGTAGAGTAAAAAATTCATAACTTTGAAACCATTGCAGACAATCAATTGAAATTTTGGATTATTAAACCATAATTTTTCGTTTAGGGTGGGTTTATCAATGTGAGAATAAATAAATTACCTTGCAGATAAAATTTTATTCGTACGATAATTACAATGAAACGTTTATTGAGTGTTAAATAGAAGTTATCTGCAAAATAAAGCATTATAGTTCCTAAATTTTATCTGCCAGTTAGCAATATCTGTCAGTTACTTAACCAACGCTTTTATCCTCACATTGATAAACCCAGCCTTAGTGATATAAATTTAATTCAACTTTTACCATAAAAGAGAAGTGAATTTCTCCATGCGTACTTCAATGCTTGTAACTTTGTTCATAATGAACTTTTATTAGAGAAATACTTCACATTTAAGCTGTTTTTGTCATTAATGATCGATTTGTGGCGAAAGAAATTGTTTTTCGTCTTCTATTTGTAAAGCAAGCGTTTTTTTTTACCGAGATGAATATTTTCGCGGGTAACTGTATATTTCAATACATATTGATTATGTTGCATATTTACATATTTACAGATACAATAACTACTTCTTTTACCAAATGTTATTGGACGAATAAAAATGTACTTTTTTAAATTTTAATCTCTATGCCTATTTTTGCATCGAAGTTAGATACATATTTATAATCAAATAACTTTTTCTTAACGCATTTTTCTGTATTTGGATAAATTCGATGTTCTCATAACGACTCCCATGACGAACATTTCCAGCAAATTTACATTTAGTTATCGCATTAGGCTTGAATCAACGTGAAAACTTATTAAAACCAACAAAAGAATGAAAAACCTTTTCATGGGATGTAACATCAATAGCTTAATTATTAGTTGTAGACAGTTATAATTGATACAAAATGTTTAAATTCGCTTTTATTCCTTTTTTTTCTTTCTTTTGTAAACATACACATTCCATTGTATTAAATAGGTGTATGTATTTACAAAATATTGAAAGCCCACACGTCGGATAAACTGAATTACTCACGCTAAACACAGCCATAGTTTTCAGACAATCTATTTGAACTTTACAAAATAAAGTATAATGAATGGCATTAAGTTCCATCTGATTATAACACACAAGCGTTCTTCCGCGGATATTGCTATCCTATCTTATACAAAACTGATATAGGCGAGTTTCTCATCAGCATTTCCACCAAAGTGCTACTAAAATTCTCTTTAAATTCGCTGTAGGTCGTTGCTTTTTTGGGTGTCGAACCTGTACATCTTTGCTTTTAGGAAATAGTACGTGTAGCTTGATTATATAGTTTTCCAAATGATGTATCTATGTAATAACATATTGAACTGAAACAAAACTATAAAAATTGTAACTACAATTTTTTTTTATATTTAAAACGAAACAAAATTCTATAATGAACTTTACAAAAGCGAGCGAGGAATGTGTTTCTCTCTTTCAAATGCATACCACCTCGACGACATGAACGGCAGCCCCTCCTCTCTGTATCACATACATATAGTACACATGTCTATGCGTGTGTATTTGAAGTCGAATGGGAACCGTTCACTAGGCCAATCTGTATACACTCAAAGCTCTTGAAAGATCATGTAGAATACAAAATGCAGAAAGGGCATTTAAACATTATACATAAGTAGAAATCAATTGCGGCATAAGTAACACAACTCTACCACTGGTAGTAAATGTGTTTCAAACTATTGTAAATCAAATTTTGCAAAGTAATTTATTCACCTATATCACCGCCAAAACGTACATAGCTTAACACAGTTACATTAACACACAGCGTAGAAAGGTTGAAAAGCTAGGTCTTGCATCATCTTTATCGATGAATCTACATTTACCAATGTTTGTATCTTAAATTACTATAATCTTTACTAATGAGTATAAGAATTTCGCTACGATATACACAGTGCCGCCGCTGGGGTGCTTGCCGCCCGAGTGCAGTTTTATAATTGCCGCCCCATACATTTGAGAATGTCAACATTTTCCCAAATATAATAGTTACAGTTAGATATGCTTGGCCAAATATGTATAAATATTGTGATTTTAATTTACATAATCGCCTCATTAGATTAGTAGACAACAATTATATAAACAACAATTATGTAAACAACAATTATATAACGTAACATATTTCAGATATTCTTATCCTGTATGGGACGAAAATTTTTCACTATGTTTTTATCCAATGTGTCACAAACTTTATGTTCATGGCTAAAGCAGAGAGTCTATATCTTGAAACATCGAAGATCGGAAGTAATTTTTAATAATTTTAAGTTTTGAGAACGATCGTTTATCAGTAGCTACCGTCACTGGCAGAGTAAAGAGTATTTGTGTTATTATGCCTAAATTTGGAAACATTGATAAGAGATTATTACTATAAATATATTCAAGAATATCACTAGGACTTCTTTCTGTTGAAAACTAAGATTGAATTACTTTAATTTCTTCATATAAATCGGTTTCACTGTCGCACATGTCGCTCTCTGAATTGTTCTTGTCTGTAAGGGCTTGACAAATTTTATGGCAATTCATTTTAAGTTGTTCATCCGTTTTTATTTCAGTTATACCATATATTACATTAAAAATATCCGTGTGTTGTTGAAGTAATTGGAATCGTTCTTCAACTGCAGTAATAGCGGCATCCAAAATTAATTATTATTATAATTCAAGGGATATTATAGGCTCGTCAGTTCCTTTATAGTGAAAATACCTCTTTTTTCTTCTAACCCTCTAAACAGGCAAACTGGGGAATTCTTCCTCAATACCAGCTTTTGTAGCTAATTCTTTAGATTCGGATAAAAAATGATTATCAGAACGTTTAGTAATGAAATAATTCTTTAAATTATTAAGTGCGTCAAGCGAGGATTTTATATCAAATTTTGGACTCTGCAGGATTTTTCTAACCATATTTATTTTACTTAAAATATCATACCATATCGTAACACAACACATGAATTTGAATTTAAGAATTTTCTTTTAAGTGATTTTGCTAAAGTGCTAGTGGTCATATCTCTTATTATCATCTTCTATTTCCTCTAAAGCATCATACATATCGCCTATTTGGCTTTTTAATGGTCTGATTGCATCGGTGCGACTTTCTCATCGTGTATCCGACATCGGTTTTAGTGTTAACTTTGACTGAGGAAAAAGGAGCAATTACAAAGTTTTAAATATGATGTATATATATGTATTTCTATTTAAACTCTGAAGAATAAATTGATAAATAAAACAAAAATAAAATACAAATTGCTTTAATTAAGATTTCTCACAAAATTAGAATATACGTTGGGACAGGATCAGTAGGCTATCAACTAGTGGGATCACATGTATCTACTCTTAGAACAGTTATATGCAACATGCATTACACAATTGGTAGTCAAATTGTTTAAGAATTTTGACGCCAAATATTTTCACAATGAATTGGACGTGGAATTACCTGTGACCACCTGATTGCTCCGATTTAAATCCATGAAACTTTTCTATCACGAAAAATGAAAAGCTTAGTATGTATGTAGGAGTACTGAGATTGTAAATGTTAGAAATCTTGAAATATTGTAGCTGCTCATTCGTGAGAACATAATACATTTTTTTACTCGCTTATCAAAACCATTTCACGATTCGATTTGCGTGCGTAGAAAGTCACTTTAAACACGAGTGCGTAAAAAAGTTGGTACTTTCTGGAACTTGATTAATTTAGTGACATTTGAAAATCATAAATCCCTATTTAATAATATGGTCGCAAACGATAACGTATTTAACAATATGTATTATTATTATAGTTCTCGTACAAAAAAATAAAACATTTCGCGAATTCGTGCCCGAAACTGGTCACTCATTCGCGAAATATGATTTCACGCACTTGGTTCGTAAATAACTATTACTCGAATACGCAATAATTTTCGTCGCCATATTGATGTTTCTATTACTCCATGCTGGATTTTTCTAATACTTCATAAACATTTCGTTCTATTTCACCTATATCGGCCCTTGTTTGATCTATCGCAAATAAAAAAAGAACGTAACAAATAACTAGAAACGGTATTGTAGATTGATGATGTACATTCAATTGCCATATTACATACAACTAACGATGTAACATATTAATATATGTATTTGTTTAAGCATGAACATAATAATTTTATTTTAAAACAAATTTAACGTTGAAAATATATTTTTATTTAGCTTTATAATTCCAAATGCGGAACGCAAGGTTGTCGGTATTATTGAGGTAGGTACGCATGATTAACGCTTATGTAAAGACTTCATATCCGCAAAACACTTCGCAATAAAAAGATCATCTGTGCAACTGTATTGCATAAATCTAATTGAACATTGTGACTCATTACTACAACTATGTTATACGAGTATCATCTATGAAATACTACTTTAATTACATTTTGGCGCTCAAAATGAGGATATTTTTGATAAATTATAAATATATTAATTTTTGGATTGGCGAATAATGATTTCTATTATAAGAAATAAAATTTACTTGCTTTCGATATATTTTTTTTGTATCTTCTTTGTGTTGTGCAATTTAATTTTGATTTGAAAATGTAATTAACAACAATTAATTATGTTGTCGTAAAAATATGGAAGAAATTCATAATTAAATGTGTCCAATAATATTTAAACATATGGCCAAAAATAGGCGACATAATTTTGATTTAGGAATTACAAGTAAGATTTAAAAAAAGGAAAATAATTATTACAAATATTAATTTAGAAATAATAGATATATATCAAAAACGAAAACAACCCTGTCAAATTTAGGACCGAAAGATGAACGCATTTTATTAAATTAAGCTCTTCACTAGGTTTTTTGCAATGTTTTTTTTTACCTTGAATAAAATTGTAAGAGTTTGACAAAAAATACATTGATATGATGAAGGATAATTAAAATTACTTTTATTGTTATATTAAATTTACATAAGCAAGTGTTTTAATAGTGTTGGGAATCTAAACATAATCCCATATACTAATGATTTCTTTGATAGATACGTTTTAAATGTCAATTTCCTTCCCTAACAATTTTTTTAAATAAAACAATTGTGTTATAGCATAAATAAATTTTTAATTCATTCCCATTTTATTGACTTACAAGTGGAAACATATCTAGAGCTAAAAGAATAAAAATCAAAATTTGAACTTTGTAAAACTATTACAGTCAAGAGAGAAGACATATATAAAAACTATAAACGGTTTCATTAAAATAAAATAGTCAATTGTTACGTTATTCTGCCAAGCATAATTATGGTAAAATTATAGGTAATAACCTTTTAATATTATATTTCTCTTCTTGTTTAATCCTGATCAAAATAATAAGTATACATTAACGGTTTAAGTTACGCACGTACAGGAATTGAAATTTGGCTTGGATCAAATTGCGACTAAAAATGGTATGATACGTAGAGGAAATGAAATTAGTTATTCAGCGTGAATATAAATAACCGCCTATTAGTGAACCAAAAAGAATAGATAGAATAAAAGTTATTCTTTGCACGTTTTGATTTAGGTACTTGTAGTTTTTTTTACATTCGTATGATGAAATATTTTTTAATTATTCCTGGTTCAGTAATGTCCTAGTATCACTTACCGGCTGTATTCATTGCGTTTCGCATTTCTTAGCATCTGCGAAAAGAATTGGTTAATGGCAATTTTCTAGTTTTTCTGACATGAATAGATGGCATTTAATAATAATAATAATAATAATAATAATAGCTGTTTATTGATGACAAAAAAGAAAAAATACACATTCAATCAAATTACAACGAAAAAAGAAAGAAAAGGTATCGGTTAGAGTAAATAAATAATAAGAATATAAAATAAATCTGCCATCAAAAGGTACAAGATCAGCTGGATGCGAAGCACACAGCTGCTCTGACTCTAGTACCTAAACTTAAACTATCCTTACTAACTAAATTCGAGTCTCAAACGCTAATTATAATGGAAGAGAAATATATTAATAAATAGAATGCATAGCATGCAGTACTGATTGTGATACGCTGCAATGAAAAGTAATAACACAAAAAAAAATCTAGAACCCAATGCTCAACACACTCGCCTAGTTAGCCCAACAGAGTTCTGATTTAATCTATTTTCAAATTTAAATTTAAAACTCTCATATTTTAAATATTATAAATTTCATAGTGTCCCGAGAAAATAAAGTAATATTACACAATGATCAGCTAAATACTGTTTTAAAATCATTTCAACTGCTGTAGTTATGGTTTATTTATTTTAAGAATATAAGTAGGATGTCAGCATTAATACAATACTATACATAATATTGGAAATAACACGATATTGTAGTACGTTTTGTAGATAATGGACTGGACAGTATTATAACGTAGACCGGTAATTCCCGCACTTTTCATTTATTGAATTTCATTTCTTTCTGGTATGTGACGTCAAGATTATTTATATCATAGAATTTTCAGGTGTCGAACAATTAAACAAATAAGTTTTTTAGTGCTACATAGAAATTAGAAATTTCTCGGAACTAAAACTAAGGATAAACAAAATTATTTTACTCATGTGGTTTAAATAGTGCAATATACAAAACTGTTTGAAAAAAAAAAAAACAAAAAAAAATATGACGACTACTTCATATCAGAAAAATTACATCGAGGAAGAGAAAAAAACTTCTTGTTTTAGAAAGAAAAATATGTGATTCTGGTAGTATTTTTCTACTGCATTCAAATATTATACCTTTTTTTCTCTCAAAAGTAAGGTTTCCGGAAGACAGGCACTTATAATTTCAAACAGTTTAATACTTTCTACATTCTTAAATATATAACACTCAAACATCTGCCTCGTTTAGAAAATAATATGTGACGATTTTTTGCTACATTTCGCCTATCCCCCTTGATGGGCCACCAATAAATAATTAGCTATTGCTGCGCCAAGAAAATGTATTTTTGAGGATATATTACAATCTAAACTTTTAGATAAGATCATCATTGAGAACATCACGGTAATTTTCTGCCTTTCGATTTACTAAAAAACTCAACATTTTTGAATTCTGTTGTAAGTACATGAAAGCAGGAGTATTGCCCTATCACTTTCACAAAATTCATCATTAGATCTAGTTCGATACATAAGGGAGGTAGATTCAGGTAGGACTACACAATGCGTCGTAGTTCATATTTTTCTACTAAGGAATGAATAATTCTATTGCATTCACATAGTAAACAACAGTATTTTGTATAGCCAAGTCGTAGTCGAAGAATAAGCGCAATTACCTTCAAATTACCATAAATATTAGAATAGAATACATATTGAAGCTGTTCCAATATACATTTAAAGTTTTATTTGTTTCATACTAGCAGAGTAAGCCATAGGTACTGGCAGGGATTTGTTGTCGTTACCAAAAGCTCAGCTTTTAAATTAAATTTAGCGAATCAATGATCAAACACTGTTCTGTTGGATTATGTTCAAAACCAAATCATTCTATAAAAGAAGAAATGTAATTACAAAACAATAAGCCATTTTCTTCAGAAAAACTGTATTTAATTGAGAATGACAATTACGGTAAATACATATTTTTATATATTTTTTTAAAGAAGATCCTATCCTTTTAGCTGAGAACCAAGCATTTTAAGCTATTTTTTGGATAACTTTAAATCTCGTATGACACCGTTGAGTCAATAAATGAGACCCAAACTAATACAGCTTTATTCAAAAGCTGGCCCTGGCCTTTGTTTGATTCCCCACTTTACATCCAAAATAAACTACATTTTTCGCTATTGGAATAAGATTTCGACTTGAGACTTGAGTATCACCACCACATAGCATTTTGTAATCAACAATAATTAAATAAATAAATGAATAAATGTCTACTAATACACAGTAATTTAAACTCAAAACACTCACAATGACGTGTTTACTGGTTTACTGCCATCTCATAACTGGCATCATTTCAGTAAATATATGCTATACTATAGTAGATCACGTTTGTACATGTCTCTACATCTATGGACTTGTATAACAGTAACAATGGTATCATTTGAGTAGGTTTATTTGGTTCCGTGATATGCTCTAGGAATTTTTATTTGACAATGGACAAATGGACGAAAAATGTTTTGCATGTACATAATACCTACCCATTAAATCAAAATAAACTTAAATAAATTAGCATACTTTTTGTGGATTTCGTACATTAATGAAACAAATAAAACTATTTTGTTTTATCGACTTTTAATATTAATTGTTTACCAAAATTACCGTCAGGCAATGGAAACTAAAAGGTTGAAGTATGTTCTGAATCATGAAACATGATAACGAATGGCACCAAATACTGATGGTAGACGCGTAAAGTTTCAATTATCGGACATCAACAGAGATACATACATGGTAAACTGGCGACTATAGGTGCATTTTTTGCAAACGACTATATCTTATCTCCTTTAAAAACATTTGTATGTAAGCCATTTATACATAAAATTCGGAATTTAAAATATGAATTAACTACTGTACTTAGTCTGTCTTATATTAGTTATTGATTTGATTTAAATTCTGCTGCGAAATGCTGCAAAGACTGAAATACCAGCGTAGTTATATGTATGCGAATATAATGCACTAGTTGCTCGTAAACGTCTAATTTTATGGAGAAATGTTCTGTACACAAGTGTTTTTAATGGAGATATCATATATCTGCTGTTCTGAGCATATAAGAAAGTGAGAGAGTTATTAACATGTAAAATGTTTTGTTGTTATGTAGGAGGGCTTACTATAGGTGTTTAAACATAGATTTGTATAACAACTTGACCTCTTCCATCGCCGAGGGGGCGCCTGTGGAATATATTGTGAGCTTTTCCAGGCTGCCGACGCTCGAAATAATACTTACAATTAGTAATTTCTCTTTATAAAAAAGATTGTAGTACTTTAAAATGTTCTTTCCTGGCCTTCTTCTTCTGTGAGTTGTAGTGTAGATAACCTGTAATTTGAGGTGGGTTGTGATTTCTTCAGTTACTTGTAGGATTACAGTAACGTTAGACCCAAAAAGCTGGGATGTATGTAGAAAACTTTCCATATCAAAATTAAATCTACTTATTTCGAAGCTTATAAGTAATATGCAAGTAGATAATGTTTTATAAAGTCGAAGAACATCTATGAATCAACTTGCAGTAGTCTTATTAGAATTAGCTGTCAGTCACACTGAATCCCATCAACACTACACAAGCCTTTGTTGATCAAATCCAATTTTGTTCGATTTGCCATTAAAAAATTATAAAAAATCTACAAAATTAGTTGCAATGAGATTTAATTAGACATTTCACATATCAGACTATTCAAATTTCAATAAACTAGTTTTAAACAAAACCCTATAAAAAAATAAATAAATAAAAGGTCAATTTCTTAAATATCACTGATTCAGAAGGGTAGAGAATGAGCCAAACGCAACAAGGAAAAGGTCAACTTGTTTACCAAATATTTACATAACTGCTATCGCAAGCAAAAGCTTCCCTATAGCTACTGACTAAATAAAACTATATGAGAAATATTAAAAATTAAAAGTGAACATGTTAAGAAAGTAATTTCCAACCCAGTAAACACTGTCACATTTCACTTATAAAAAATATACATATTATGTATGTATGTATGTAGCAATGACACTTAGCACGTTAAGATATGCACAGAAACGTAAAATTACGTTTCATAACAGCTAAGGTCAAGTCGACAAGTTTATTTGTGTTTTTGATGATCTCGATATCGCTAATGATATGTGAGCAAGTATGTATATCTTACAACTGTATTTTATGTATAAGCGATTTGCGGTTATATAGTGCAGAAAATATTTCTAGTAAGTTTAAACTGTACAAAACGGATATATCTCTGAAACCTAACATTAACACATTTCTTACTAGCAAATAAAATTTGATGAAGTTACTAAAAAATTTATGAAAATTGATTAAATTTACAATTCACATCAAATTCTATTTCACAAAAAACTTGTGAAATCAAATGACATTGTCAAACTCTTCCTTTTTGTTTTCTTCGTACATTTAAGACTTTACTACTTTAAGACTAGAAATATTTTCTGTAATATTAAAATGAATAAATGTATAATATATACGTAATTTATGTCCTTGGTCAAATGTATAAGGTATAACTTACTGAAATTTCGTTTTCAAAATATAAATCATACAGCTATGTGCAAATGTGTTAGGCACTCTCCAGATTTTATCAAAACAATGAAAAGAATTCGCTCGAAATGAAACAACTATCTATGTGCATTCTCTAGAGTATTTTATTAAAGAAAATTAATAGTTTATGGCTCCACTACGAGTCCTGATAGCAGCTTTAATGCGTTGGGGCATGGAAGCTAAAAGATTAGAATATACTGTAGACAAAATCGTATTCCATTCTTCGAAAATCCGTTGATGTACAATGTTTCCTTTTCAAGATATACCATGTGCTCTATGGGTGACAAGTTCGGAGACTGTACAGGCCAGTCAAGTAATTGGACATTATTTTCAACAAATCAACGCATTGTTGTCTTTGCACGGTGGCAGAATGCATTGTTTTGTTGAAAATAGACATTAGGGTGGTCATCCTCAAATAGTTTTACGATCTATCGTTCCAATATTATCTCTATCATCACGCTATAATGAGCGCTATTCATGTGTTATTCGCATACAAAGAATTCACCAACTCTTGGTGCCTTAATGCTACCACCAGCATGCTTGACAATATATACAATGCAGTCCGCAAAGCTTCTCCAGATCTTCTACGAACGTACTGCGGCCCAGGCCACCCATAAAGCTAAACAAAGATGGAAAAGAAAACGTAAAAATTATTTTTTATAGCAAAAATTGATTGTATAAAGGTCTTTTGGTAAAACATTATACTGTATTAGACAACTAAACATTAAATGATGTCGAAGGCTTCCACGGTCTTCCAAGTCTCTGTTATGAGGGCTTCCGGGTTTTGACCGCGTCATAGTAAAGTACATAGTGTAAAAAAATTAGACCAAACTTTGAAGGAAAATAGATGACGTTAAAACAAACAGTTTTTATTAATACTATTTTTCTCTACGATGTTTTGTTTTAGGTAATACTAGGCGCTAAAATAAGGGTGTGTAAATTTAATCTGACAACTTTCGAATAGAAACACATAATTACGTTAAAAAAACTCTATACTTCAAATTTATTCTTTTAAAAAACAAAGAAAACACTAAAGAAATTGTTGGAAATGTCCACCGTTCTTTTCTCTGCATAACATAATCCTATTTCGAAAATTTCTTGTCTCATTTCTCAACATTTGTGGTGTTATCGTTAGATCGTCAATATTTGTGGGTTCTATTACATACACTTTATCTTTAATATAGCTCCACAAAAAGAAATCTAAGCACGTTAAGTCTGGAGATCGTGCGGGCCATAGAATTGGACCACTCCTACCCAACCATCTGTTTGGATATCTAGTATTTAAATGCTGTCTAACCTAAAATAATAATAATGATAACGAATAAATACTGAGTTTATGAACAAGGTTACCAATAACGTGGAATGGGAAGACGCAGCATCATGTTGAAACCATTGGCGTTCAATAACATCTGGGAGAATATTCTCTAGCAGTATATGTAACTCGTTTTGTAAGAAATTCAAATACATGTCTCCAGTTAAATTGCCTTCAAAGAAATGTAGTCCAACAACATATTGTCCACATATTCCAGCCCACACGTTCACTTTAAAACGGTGTTGATTATCTACTGTCCGCAACAACCTAGGATTTTCATTTGCATAATGGTGATATTTGCGTTGGTTAGCTCTACGTGTATTGGAAAATCATGATTCGTCCGTGAATAAAACATTAGCAAAAAAGTTCGGATCTTCTTGATTTTTTTTTCCTGAGCCCATTCATAAAAACGCAAACGGTTTTGCATATCCAGGTCGGATAATAATTGATGGTATTTGCAGTGGTAAGGGTGAAACTTATGTTTTTTCAGTATTTTACTCACTAAGTTCTTCGAAACTCCAATCTGATCACTGATTTGCCGTGAACTAATGTTTGGATTTTCTATAACTGTCGCAATAACAGTTATTTGACTATTCTCAGTGTTACCTTTATAGTACGTGGATATCGTTGTAAATCTGGATGATTTGCCTTATAAATATGTGCTGCTAGTAAACAATTACCATGGGCTTCCCCTATAGCATATACCATATTTATTAATTCGCCCTGGGAATAATTCATAATAAACAAATGTAATTGTATTGAAATTAATTTCCAGTTAAATTTTAAGTTTACGAATTGTTTACAAAAATATTCGCTTGCAATACAATTTGATGACAAATAATAATTCAGTGAAATATCAGTTTTAGTAAAAATATAAAATAAAAACTCATGCAAAATAAATAGGCGTATTATAATGGGATCTAATGGTAATAACACTTTTTATAAAGTTATTGAATTAGTATTTGAACGATACATATTTCGAACAATTTCCTTAATTGCCTTTTTTTCACTTTTTGAGTTTTTTTAATTATTAAATAGCAAAGTTGTAGAATATTTTATTCTGCGTTTTACTGACTAATAATATACAGGAATAATATACAGGAATAATATACAGGGTGTTCCATTTAAATTAACGAAGATTTTTAGAGTTTTCCTTCGTCAAATTTGACAAGATTTTCTGCGCACCTCTTACATTGTAGGTCACTTTCTGACATGGCATTTCGAAGAGCCATTGTTGCTTAACATTTGATCAAAAAGTGTTTTTTCTATTAATTGCAATAACAAAACAAAATCCAATTCTATGATTAACAAAATTTGAGTAAAAAAACATAGTCGGTTAAATATCTCAAAAACCGTCAATTTTTTTCAGATGAGTACTATACATAAAGTACCATTAGTTTTTCATGTAGATTCAAAATACACGCTAAAAAATATAGGTTTGTATTTAAAAACACAAAGTTACCTTCCGACTGGGAGAAACAAAACAGCCTGTATAAAAGTAAACACATCAAATCAAAAAACATTCAATTATCTCTCTTATCAACCAAGATATTGGACTTCCGTGTACTAGGTGGGCACCCTGTATATTATAAGTGTAGCAAGTTTTGTTGTTTTTTGTTTGTTTTTGTATTCAATTACCTAATACATGGTGCTGCTGAAAAATTGACAGCATAATTATCTAATGTGTTAAATGGTAAATCTAAGCCTGATTGATTTGCCACCACACTTTCTTGCTTTGTATTTTTTTTGTCTCTTTACTAGTTTATACTTAAGATACTATTATATCAGATGTATTTCATTATCAACTGTGTTGTACTTTTTTATGATGTGTATACGTATATTATTATTATCAAGATAAAGGAATATCGGGGAATCCAGCAAATAAAACCAATTCTTTAATTCGAGTTTTTTTTTAGCCAATATTTCTATTTTTTTAGCCACTAAAGGACAAACCATGGTCAATTTAAAATATTAGTTTAACATTGTTACTTACAATTCTTAAACTCAGTGAGAGAAAAGTTCAGTGTCACATATTTTCTCTCACTGAGTTTAGTTACTAAGTAACAATGTTCAACTAATATTTTAATGTATTGACCATGGTTTGTCCTTTAGTGTGCCCTGATGAAGCAATGAATACAGTGTGAAATATTGGCAAAAAAATAGAAAACCAAAGAATTGGTTTTATTTGCTGGAATATTCATTTTGGTAAAATAAAGACTTAGTCTGTTTCATTATTATCACGTATAATATAACAGTTATTTGATCGAGAAAACTCAGAATAGGTCTTATGATATTTATTTTATAGAATAATGTAGGTACCTGGGATAATATGTGCTAGAAACTATTTGGCGATAATGAATAGACATTTTTTCCAAAATTAGGTTTTGTAGGGCATATTCGTATAGGATTGGCTACAGAGAAAGCACCTTACATGTTCGTAACTCTAATGTATTGTTTGAATTGCGAACGACCGTCTTAAGATGCACTGATACTTAAAGAACAATACCCAACGTACGGTAAATGTATGGGATTAGCGTAAAGCGAATTTTACGTTCCTTGAACACAATTACTCTTCGTAGTGACGACGCCGGTAACCTTTCACTTCTGCGACAGAAACTCAAGACGAGTGTGGGACGTCAACTAGAAAGTCCACCGATATACACATGCAGCATATACGCTCGTGCAGGCCGTCTTCAATACCACGGCAGTCGAACATTTAAATCCGTACGTGAATGTCATCGCACGAAAACCAAACATTTTTCGTGTGTTGTATTTGAAACGGGCGACCTGGATGATCAGAATCTTGTTTTTACATCGCCAGTTGTTTTTATAAGAATTGTGTCTTCGTCGATTTAAATATTTAACCGGTAGTGGTGCATAAATGTTTATCAATCTTATACCTTTGGTTGGAGTTATACAATTCTAATGGTTCCATTTAGAATTATAGAGTATTTTCCATATTATTAGCGGCAATCCGGTAAGTTTTTAAAATGTATTGGTAAATGTGTTAAGCATAGAAGTAAATACGATGCGTCAGCGATGCCGGAAAGATAAGCGACTTTTTACTATTTTACCGGCTTTCTGGGGCGCTAGAATTTTTTAAAGTCGACTTCGAGAGGATATTGGCCTGTGCACGAGTTGAGCGCGCTCCGTGTAATTAAGTTTTTGCGGCTGTTTATTTATAAAATTATGTATAAATATACACCATAAATGCTAAATAGATACAAGCATACACGGGTTATTATTAGTGTTTCCATTTCAGTTAAATGAAAGTGAGCGTGTATTTCGTAATATAATTTACATGTATTTATTACATGCGTTTGTAATTTTATGGAAACTCGCTTATTGTTTCTGATGTTTCAACGATATACAAATTATGAACGTCTCATTTGTTAGATAAGAACGTGAATGTGTATTATAAGTTATTGCTGTTATTTGCTAAAGTTTAATGTTTTTAAGATTGAATGTAGGTAAATGTTATTGCAAACATCTAATTAACGTCCATGAATGTATAATGCAAGATTTTTTTATTATTTTATCACGGGTCGCCAATTATTTGGATATGATATGTTAGATAGGTACATCCTACATAGATATGAAGTGATACAACAATACAAAACTCTGTACTACATAAGATTCATAGATAAAATAACAATTGTTCTTACTGGTAACAAGAAATATCTCATAACTCTAACCTACGTATGAAGAGTAACAATCAAGTTGTTTTTGTTTCTAGTGTGCGTAATAACTTTCTCCCAATCGAGATTGTGCTCAAATAATTGCTTTATAATTAATGATCGAGTAAACAAGAGAAAAATAAATAGACACTAGAGATATTCTATCCAAGAAGCTATTAAATCGCCATAAAATAAGCAGAATTTAATTTTGAAGAAGCAGAATCAGTATGGGAAATCCAATTTAAGTTATAATCACGGTTAATCTTGGCTGTTAGGGAAGAGTAAAATTATTGTAGTTTAAACAGATTTTCGTAATCTATGCTTTAATAAGCGTGGTTTTATCTTTATATATACAGTAGAATGATATCATTAATCCGTTCTTATAAAACTAAACATGAAATATATAATTTAGAAATCAGAAAAGAAAAAAGAAGAATCGCAATTTCAGGTTGATCGAATAGAAGTGCAGCAATCTTTAGTTTTCGATTTAGGTAGTAAATCTTTAATATATATAAAAAATTACGCTAAAACAGAAATAATACTATATCTGTAATGCCTATCTTCAAAGAAATTAGCATTACATCTGCTACATTTAACGAGCATTGGTAAATTTTCGCAAAATAGTTATTGAAATCGGCAGTGAGTTCTGCCACATACGCTTTTTACAAGAGAAACAATTGAAGGCCCAAAAGCCGCTAACACTAACACGTAATTTAGAATTTATTACTGATGTAAAATATTAAAATTTTCGTTAAAAAGTAACGGCTCACAACGTCGATTGTTTGTCAAAATTCATAGTCCCATTCCATTCTTCGATAACCTTCGATGTACGATCATTATTGGCAAACATCTGATTAGGATTTGTTTCCAGTGATATTGCTTTTTTTTGTAACAACTCACCTAGTTTAACCGATATACGAACTCTCACACTCACTCGTTTCTTAATTTCCATTATGCGACTTTGTTCTTGCGATGGCATTAATTGACCTTGTACATTACATTGTACTAATTACATTTTTTCGGATCTTTAAATAGGTCTTTCAAACAAGATGACCAAACTTCTCGCGGAAGCTAATTACTTGACTTTTCTTTATAAAGCAAAACAACATCCCGAAAGTGGTTAAGTATCAAATTCTTAGCACTAGAGCTAAAAGAAATGAGAGAAAAAAACACCCATCAACAGAAAAAATTAGAAATCAGACAATACAGTAGTCTGCAGTCTCCACTTGCAATCTCAAATTCAAAACTTGGTACATTGCCGCCTGGCACCTACACAACATTTTAGCTTACATTCTAGAAGACCTATGCTCAAATCTCGCGACCTAAATTTAAAGATAACTTTTCGACAATAATGTGAGAAGTAATTACTCATCAGTTGGAAAATGAAGAAGCCAGGTTAGCGATGTAGTCACCACCAGCCGCCACATAAGAAAAACAAATAATGTCTTCTTTTTCTTCTCTTTTGCAAGGTTAGCTCTCCGTACACGGAAAACCCGAGCTGTTTGCAGTAACCAAATGTATTTCGTTGGCATATATTTTGTTAAGAATACGATACGCATTGCTACTTTAACTGAATACTAAATCAAAATTTGTTATTAGCAAACAAATTATTTTGTTAAAGGATTTACGTGACGCAAGAAAATAATTCGGTAAAATACTTTCTAAAACGTAATGGTAAACAAATAAAACAATGGTTTTAACAAAATCTATTTGTTGCTTTTAACCAAGTTGATTATACAAATATAATATTTGCTTAATTGCTTATTTGTTACCAACAACTATATATTTGTTTGCTCATATTCAAACATAAAATTTGGTGAATGCAAGTAAAATTTGTTTGGGTCAAACAATCCAGTTTTGCCGTGTAGAGGACGCCTTTTCACGAATCGTGGCTTATTTTCCATGTCATGGCACACACTTGCATAGAGAATAGACACATCGCTACCTCCTGACAACGATTTTAACATACAGAAAAAAAATAACTGCAAAGTGAGTCGGTTGAACAACGCGGAATATAATGGGGTGATGGCTCCGTTCACAATAACTCAAGGGAGTTTGTCTTTTTCTGCTTAATTTATATAAAACAACAAATATTTTTGCTGGAAGCATTAATCCATCCATAATTAAATTAAAAGGATCATATCAAATGTAATATTGTAACTACGACATATGTATAGGGCTACTTATTTTTTCAGTTGAGTTTTTATTATACTAGTAATCGTAAATTTATCCTTTTTTTATTCTATTTTATTTTACACCTATGAATGACTGCTTTGTTAGTAAAACAATATCTAAAATGAATTCCACAGCAACAGGTTTTTATTCATGATATCGAAGGCTTCCACGGTCTAAGTCTCTGTTATGAGGGCTCTCGGGTTTTGACCGCGTCATAGTAAATATATACAATACAAAATAAAATAAAACAAAAATGAAAATTAAAAACAAAAATACAAAAAAAAATGGGTCACCCCGTGTAAAGGAAACCAACACATACCGACTGATATCTTCATGCCAGCTCACATCATCACCCAGCACAAAAGCAATCGGTAATCGCGCCATCTCAATTTCCCAGTCCGACAACATCGACAAAGAATTGAAACGTAAAAATTGCTCTTCTACAGAATGGCTATGCCTCCGGCAACCTACAAAGGGTCATTAATAGGTACATTCATCCACGATCTCCTAAGGTAGCACCAGAATATAGTAATCAGCTAAATACCATCGTTCTCCCCTACATCCATGGCGTTACAGATCACATCAGTAGAATTCTTTCCAAGCAAAATATCCAACCCATCGTTTATCTTCATGGAAGCATTTGAGACCACGGCTTTGGAATATGCGAATTTAAAACCCAAATCTTGGTTAAGATACGTGGATGACACCTTCATTATCTGGCCACATGGTAAAAACACTCTACCTACTTTCTTGGATTTCCTCAATAGCCAACACCCCGATATCAAGTTCACCATGGAGATTGAGACAAACGGTTCTCTACCTTTCCTTGAGGTATTAGTTACTTGAACTGAACATACGTGAACTTTTGTTTGATGAAAGGAATATTCCTTGATTATTGGATATGTGCCATTGTTCGTGCAATATCTAAGAAGAGACAAACTGAAGATCTAAAAGTTCTAAGACCAATTAGTATCTGTTATGAAGACCAATTAGTATCATTTCAACTTTCAATTTTTGAGATAGCAGTAATTTTTCAGATTTACAATTATACATACATCTCTTTTATAAACGTTTTATCTGAAGTGCAATCGAGTTTTAGAATTGGATTTATTTTGGAAATCGCACTGTTAAAAGTGCCAGATAGTTTAAATGATACAACTGAGAAAGGTATAATTACTGCCTTGTTTTATTAGACTATAGTAAAGGTTTTGATATAGTAAGGGTCATATTTATAGTCCGTGCTTGAGTACGTGATCATTACAAATATGTGAAAATCTCGTGCTCAAGCATCGACACGACCTCAAGCGCCAACTCTAAATATGACCCTAAATCATTCTGTTCTGTTATCGATATTAACAAACATCAGTACAGACGATACGGCAATTGTTTCATTCAACACGGGTCGATTGCCGCAGTGGTTAGGCGGCCGACTATCGTTGTGGGAGGACGATAGGTGCCGGGGTTCAATTCTCTGGAGGCACGGTGACAATTTTTTCAAAGAGTTTAATCCCGGATCGACTTGCCATTCGCTGTTGGGAGCAAAGTGATTAACAGCGCGGCATCATAAAAGGGGATGTGATGCTGTCACAAAGCCGTTTAAACACAACTTACACACACAAAACTACACCGCGAGAGTTGCAGTGATAGCCAAACAAGCGATACAGCTTACGGAGACACTGCAACTAAGCACCAACCACACATTAAAAAAAACAATTATCTCTATGATCGTCACCAATTAGTGGAAGTAGAAGTAATAGATTTTCTATACAGGTAGTTAAATGTCGTCTAGCACAAGGTTCAATCGTTGGCATTATTTTATATTCACTACGCACCCCTTAATCTCTTCTCTGGACTTAAATATTGTAAAAGTGTTTCTGGGTCATTTCATTGGAGATATGAACTTGTTTTTTTCATTTTTTTAGACTATTGTTAAGTTTTCAAAAAAAATATTTGGTGGTTAATCATGGTCAAACGTTGGTCAATCCTGTTCTGCAACAAAATTTTAGTGTTTGTAGTAAAAAAAAAAAAATTCAAACAAATGTGTGATGCCTTTACGTTGTGTTTTAAGTACATATAACCCTTCCATTTTACAATTTTTTTTCTACTGGATGGAATTACGATATTATATAAGATGGATTCTATTGCTGTAAAGATTTTAATATTTAATATTAACATTTTAAAATCACATATACCTAATATTGTAATATTTCATTTATTTGTTAAATGTTTCACAATTTTAATGGTTCACACCGCACGATTACTTTATCATTAGTGCATGCTAAACACATATGTAACGGTAAACTGGGTTTCGTGTTATTATAAATTTGTAACTATATTATAGTAAATTGTTAGAGAACTATTTTTGGAAGTGAATCGTGTATTGCCGATAAAATGATTTGAAACAAAATCAGAAGAAGGTGGAAAGAGAAACCAACAAAGACGAAGAATGTGCTTACTTATAAAAAGTGTAGAGATTAATGGCACCTAATATTAGGAAATGGCGAACAGAATTATTCAAAGTACGCTTTAGCAATTGAATGAAATTTAATGTAGTAGTGTAAATAAAGTTTTAGTCAGAACTCACTAAAGTTTAACTTATGGTGTATCTTTATTCCCGAAAATGACTTCACAACTGTAAAGATAGGCATACATCTCCTTGTACTTATCATTTTTTTCAGTAGAATACAATATCTTTGGAACATTATTATTTTAAAAATATAATTAATATATATTTATATCTTACGACCTACAAGTGGAAAGATATCTGGGATTAAAAGGATTATAAAAATATGTCAACTGTATGCCAAATAACATGTATGAGTACTATGTATCGTTTAATATTTGGTAAAATGCATGAAATTATTTCGTGAAATGTATCTCTTCTTATTCGGTTAAATAAGAAACATCAAAATATACTGATGATTAAAAAAGAGCAGTACATGTAAGCTCCACGTAATGTATTGCCGTCAGTTTTATGCCATTTAAAATACCTAGATAATGCAGTAATAAAACAATAAATAGATTTTATCTACGATCTTTATTTTATTAGATTATTAGCTTTCTTATCCGATAGTCAACGCCAAGTTTGCACAACACACAAACGTGTATTTTATAAGAGAGGTGTTTAAGAATTTAACAGTAGAAGTAGTGTTTAGTAGTTTTTTTTTCAAACAGAATATTTACAACATCGCGAGTTTATGCGTAAAAGTAATTATTCGTAAAGATGCGGGTGAGTATTTACGTCGTTTTTGAACTAGTTTTTAAATAAATCTTTCGTATTGCGGGTGTTTGGAAATTGATGCGTATGGAAATGAGACGAAACAAAAACAAAGTATTTTTTCTATTACAACAGTATATCATGATTTATTAATAACTATAGAGACTAGCAACAATTGCAACAAGTTAATGTGTTAATAACTTTGAAAGAAGAATGCTGTTTTACAGAAAAATAAATGTTAGTACTCTTCGGTTTCAATTCATTGAAATTGTATTGATGTTAAAAGAATCGCTGATAAATAGTAGCTGCATTTTACAGAATTCGGATAGCCACAATGGATAGCAATCAACGTGTATGGTGTACTTTCAAAAGTGACCACTCCCATGATATAATCACAAGCCAATTATTACATAAATAATTTTTCAGGATTTGTTTTGGTTAGATTATTATTTGTTTATACATGTTTAAACAGACTAATTGTACCTCATTTTTTTTAACAATATTTGTCAAACTGATTGACCGCAGAAAATAACTTGAAGTTATTGTATGAAAGCTTTCGTGAACGATTAAATCATGTATCTCTGAATTGCCGTGAAATTATTTATCTTTTGAGGATGGATTAGACTGCTTGAAATGTTTACGGATATTTTCGTTTGTCACTAGATATGTAATAATTAATATGCATGAGCAGGAAATTGTGCAGCAACGGTTTGGAGTTTGTTTTAACGATAACATATCGAACAAGTTTTATAGTAATTTAATTTGGGGTTATATCTTTAAAATTGAAAATAATGACAAGTTTTAGGTACATATTTTTTTATAAACATTCGAATCAGAAAAGCATTACTTACCTATTTTAAATCTTTCAATTCTTGATTTGCTACCGACACAAAGATGAATAAACCAAGATTTGTGTGATCAATATATTTAGTAATACATACTTAGACGAAGCGTGTCCTATACTGAAATGGGAATTAAGATAATGTTTAGAAAAGTAAGTCCACTATATGAAGTTTAAGTAAGATTCCTAGAATACTAGTTTTATATTGATGTTATAAATTTCACCAGAAAAAGTTTATCAAAATATTGAGTTTTTGGGGTTCGTGTAAACAGAAACAAAACATTTGATTAAGAGATGATAACCAACACCACAAATAGAGCATAAATTAACGAAAAAAGAATAAATATATTGAAAAATTGCGATGGAGTTTAACGGGGTATTTAGCCAATCTGAAATAAGCTTAAAACTCGTCTTGATAATGGATGATTTATCATTTTTATCCGATCTGTTGAGATAGCCATTCACAGTGTATTACTGCTTGAATTACATATTTGCTTTATCAAAAATATATATGGAGCAACCTGTAAACTATGTTTCTTCTGTATATTTTAACTTTTTCTTAATATTTCTTACATTCGTGAGAACTTTCGCATTATATTAAATATCATGCGCATTAATTACTGTTAAAGAAAGTCCTGATTGCACATTTATATTTATTTGTTTTATGTTGCATTTTACATTGCAAAATCTTTGTATTACTCACAGTCTATTCGTTCCTAAAAAACTTTAATAATTATCTCTTCCAAATCGTTAAATTGGCACTGTTGAAAGAAGCCTATAATTTCTGATGTAAAGTACTTAGTGTGCACCATATGTTTCTCTTATTCCTTTTAAATCTAGTCTACGAGATTTGTGATGGAATTCTCGATATTTATACTACGCAATTAAAAAATAGTAAGTAGCAGAAATAAACAGTAAAAACGGTTGTCAAACTGTTAAAACAGTTCTTTTTAGGTTATTTCGCAATTTTATCAGTTCACAAAATAAAATAAATATTGTATTTATGGTATACGAGAGAGCTAGAAGTTTTTAATCATATCAGTTATCGTTGAACGTTCGGAAAAGTTTAAAAAAAGATTTGTTCTAGTTGCATAGAAATGGTTAGTTTGCAAAAAAAGAAATCTTAATTTCATCTGAAACGGAACAGCGTTTGGATAATTTTTTTTTCATGAGTGAGAAATCGGAAAAATGATTGCGTTTGGGCTGAAAAAGGATAGAAAACTAAGAGCGTGTTATTTTAATTATAATGATACAGTTTCTCTAACTGCACTATCTTGCTTTTACTCGTAAATAGCAAGTTTTATATTCATTTGCTTGATGAAAGTAATGCATTTTTCCAGTTAATAAAGAATTTTTAAGGGCTTTATTAAGGTTATTCGTGATTTTCTAAATAATTTGTTCAAGTTATTTCATTGACTATTTAGAATAACATTTCAAAAATGATCACTTTATTAAGTGTCTAAATTGACTTCCTAGCAATAATTGATTCAGTTTCACAGTTTTCCGTACAGAATATTGTCAAAAGTTGTCATCGAATTTGATTTTTCTATTGCTAGTTATGCCACTGTTTTTATACATTAAAGATGAATTAAAGGATATGACGAGATGATATGGTTGAACGATCACAACTCGAACTTTATTAAATCTTCTCTCAAATATATTCAGTTTTCCTAAGGAATTATATTCACACCGATCTTAAAAATTGAAGGACGTTTATACATGTCCATGTCGTTTGGAATGCGCTCGAATGGTTCAAACTCAACCTGATTTTTGGAAGGAAATTTTGATGACCGACGACCATTTCACACTCTCTGGCGGCATTAATAAGTAAAATTGTCGGATCTGAGGAGTAGAGAATCCACACGAGATCCATGAAACACCATTGCATGGCCAAAAAGTGACTGTTTGGGGCCGGTGTTTGTGTCTAAACCATCATTGGGCCATTTTTCTCCAGTGAAGGTGAAATAGTCGATAAAAATCGATATCGGTAGATGTTGGCACATTATGTCTGTCCAGAAATGCGTGAAAAAGTTCTGGATTGGTTTCAACAAGATGGTGCGTCATGCCACACTGCTAGCCAAACAATGCAGTTTCTGCAACGAAAATTCCCTGGACGTATGGTGTCAAAAAATGGCGACATTGACTGGCCGCCAAGATCTCCAGATTTGATCTCTCCGGACTTCTTTTTATGGGGTTATTTGAAAAGCAAAGTGTACGCCAACAAGCCGCAGAGCATTGACCAGCTCAAGGCAAACATTCGTAACGAAATCAGCCCTATACCGCCCGAGATGCTCAAAAAATGATGGAAAGCACAACATGATGCTTCGGTTAATAAAGGCGGCCACTTGATTGATGTTGTACCCAAAAACTAGTCCAAATAAATGGTAAAGGACCAAATTAAATAAACATTCCTCATATATTGAAATCGTTTTTTTTTAAGTTATTCAATATTCACATACCGATATAAAAGATTACACTCCTTGTAGTATTCTGTGAAAGTTAATAGAAGTAATTTTGAACACAACAATTGCTCTCACCTCTGCGACTATCGAGCTTCATAGATATAAGAAATAAATAAATTTTTCAAATATTCAACTAAATTGTGCTTCTTAGCAAGAGGGATTTTCCAGGTAAAATGGAGCAGAGACACGCCAAATCGACAGCAAACCGCCTTGACATTTTTACCACACTTCACTCGTCCTCTTTTCATAAGGCAAATGAGGGACTCTAGGAAAAGGGGAACTGTGGGGCATGGTGAGAATGTCGATGTTGCTTGTTGTCGATTTGCCGTGGTTCTACTAATAGTTTTCAGCAGACTCAAAATATAATATCATACAACTTTTTATAATGTTTTTCTGCGTATTCCTTAATTATCGATAAAGAAAGTTCAAATACATATTTAATTGAAAAAGATAATTGATTTAAAGCGAATTCAATTTATGTGAAGAAGACCATCAAATTAATAATCTTCACAGATGCTAGGTGCGCTTGAAGGTAAAGTTTTTATTCATTAAACTAAATTCAGTTTAACGTTACTTAGTTAGCTAGTTTCAAAAATTTAATCACTTAATTATTGATTAACACTACATACATGCATGTATCTTATGCAATAGGGAAGACATTTTATGGGTTATAGAGTTCTTAGAGTATTTATTTTCACATTTTTATATTTATTATAAAGAAATTCTTGATTGATCACTGTTAATTTGTAGTTTTATATTCATATTATTCTGATATCGTTGGCAATTTTATGGATCGTTGTCATTTGATATATATATATGTATGTATGTGTACATACATACATATATGGTCAGTCGTATTAACTGTTGTAATTATTCCAATTTAACAGATTTTTATGTTATATAATGTATAAAACAGACGGCATTTCTCTTTATTTACTTATGAAATATTAAGTTATTTTGCCATTATTAACATTGCCACAGGAATTGCTTGCATGTTTTATTTCTGCGTCTGTAATTAAATAAAATATTTTTCGTTTGATTTCGATTTGATCTAACACTGGAAATGTTTTTACTGTTTGAGCCATAGTTACAAAGAAGCTTGTCAAAGGATCTTCTTTTAGACGGGGATGATCGTTAGAAACTATCGTAGAATTGTCGTCCTGTGCTTCGTAAGAATCTGTTTTCCGTTTTTTCGGATGCGACACACATTCTGATTCACTCACGTCTTTATCAATTACTGAGGTGTCTCCATCTATATTTGGCAGAACCACAAATTCAGGTTTTATATCGATACAATTGTCACTTGTCCCGCTATTCTCAATGTCTCCTTCAGAAGATATTGGAGGACTAGTATTTGATTGCTTAGTATCTAAATCGAAGAAATATGGTATAAGAAAGGAAAGTTCTTTTTCGAATTTTGCTGGTTTAATCTTCGTTGCTGCTTCTCCGATTTTTGCGTGACGTAATTTTAGAGCCTTCCTATAGTTATCTCTTATCCTTGTCCATTTTTCCTTGCAATAATTTGCTGTAACAAAAGAGTTTGAATGAACATTTAAAGTACAGTTTTACTTAGAGTTAAAAATCTAGAAGGAATATTACAAATTTGCGAAAAAGCTTTAGCAAAATCAATGCTATGCAAAATGTTGTAAAGATAGGTAAATGCTGGTGTATAAGGATGTAATCAGAATTATGAAATTGAAAGAGCTATCACATATACTTACAGGGAAGTGAATGCAGAGTGAACGTTCTATGGAATAGAATTAAAAAAGAATACTCGTACTTACTATTTGAAAGTAATAAGTTATAACAATATTTAATAGTTCTTTCAATACTTATATAATGAGGTGGATTGACCAATTGCAGACAACGACAGATTAGTTAATATATATGTAACCATCTCTTGTTAATATTACCCTCATGTACATTATAGAGTAACAGTTACGAAACAGTATCTAGATACATGTAATGCGGTTCCATATCAACTTCAATTTACCTATTTACATACATACATATATTGTTGATTTTTCGTTCTCAAAATAATTTACGAGCATGGGACTTGAAATGAGATGGCTGTAACTTTAGCAATCATAAACAAAGCAAAGACAGAAATTTTGAAATTTTGTATCTTGTCTGCGTCGACTGCAAGCAAGTATGGATGGTATATGCTATTACCATAGGAAAATATTAGTGATACTAGCTCAAGTTTTTAAACAGTTCCTGTGGATGTACCATTGCTTTATATAAGTCTGCTCTAAAATTGATTAGTTGGTGTAGTTGTATATAGAATTGGAATATGGAGACAACCGTATTTGGAAACTTTGAACAACTAAGAAATGGAGAACGTCCAATACACAACGTAGCTATCTATTGTGTTTCCTGAGTACTGGGTGTCGAGGAACTAACTATAGGACTTTTTAGAATACATAAGTATACGTCTTTACTTTTTAAGGTACACTTCATGTTGGCTGTTCTATTATATTCATTAAAATTTTTGTTTATTTGAAAGAGCTGCAATGATTAAAAGTGAACCCTTAGCATAGGACAGGCTGGACAAATTTTATAACTTTATAATTTACTAAAGTTATGCTTTGCCACGCTAAAAGCTGTTTAGTTTTTTTGATTTAATATATACCGATGTGTAAATAAATTAAAGTGTTAAGCACATCTTAAGATCTTCAAAACAATTATGAAATATGATTTCTAAAAGTCAAATTTATTTTAGAATGGAAACCAAGACTCTTCATATATTATGCTACAGGTGTAGGACGATCATTAATTACAATTATGTGAATTTTGTTTTTTGCCACCCTTATCCAAAACTCATCAAACACTATTATAGATTACAGATAAAACATCGGTAACACCAACACCACAACGTTTTATTACTCGGGACACGTGTTTCGAGAGCGCATGGACTTTCATCATCAACTGACTACCGAATAAATAAAATTATTAACTATCAATATAAACATCCCCTCTTCTAGTATTAACAACCATTGTATGCAACTCTGTACTTAAACCGAACTAATTGCTAACATACATTTATGTTGAGATGGGACCGTCCTTTTTTTAAGCGTTCGAACACAACCGATTTTCCGAGAATCGATGGTTTTCTGTTCATTAGGTTGTCATATTTGTAAATGTAAATAGTATTATAGATGATTCATATGGAGCCAATTAAAAAAAAGAGCTTTCTGTCTTTCTACCAAATTATCTATATCGTTCTAAATATGTTCTATAACTTCATTGGTTTTCTCTCGAGAACCTGAAGAAAGCAGTTGTGTATTATCTGTCTATAGATTAAATTTACAATATTTGCAAATACTATACAACTGTGGTGTATATAAAGTAAATAGAATTGAACATAAAATAGAGTTTAGTAGAACTCGAGAAGATAGTAATATTGAATTCGATATATCATCACCAACTTTAATGCACTGTGGGTTAGACAAATGATTAGTAAAAAGTAGCACCATAACATCATTCAACCCAACAAAAAATAGTTTTTCCATAAAATTTAGTGGGTTAACGTGTCGAAAGTTATGTACTATAATGTAGCAATCCAATGGCAGTATCGCCATTGTTGTTTCTAGGTCTAATAATTTCATCAATTATGTTTAACAAAGTTGTTGCACAGCTGTGATTAGGTCTAAATCCTAATTGAAAGTTAAGAAGTATGGATGATGAATCACAATGTTTCTGAAGTTGTAGAGTAACAAGTTAAAGTATTTATGAATTTTGTTTACGTCGCAAAATCTTTCAGGAATTGAATTACTACGACTAGAATCATATATGTGAAATTTTTTTATCGTGTTGTATAATTGAGTAGTCCCAGTCCTTAGCTGAGAGTGTTCATCTAAATTTGACTAAAGTTTCGTTACGCAAATTAATACCTAATTTAATGTTATTAGTTACCTAAGGCTTTCAAGAGAGCATGTAATAGCCAAAGATATTGATATCTTTCGGAGCAAAAGTTTGAATTTTTTTCTGAACAACCGGTATTGTTTTGTAACGTTTATAATGCTGTATTTGATTCAACACAGCTTCCTGAATAATTATCTAAAATTTAAAATCTCTGCATGCATTAATATAGTTTGTAATAGCCTGCAGTTGTAATTTTTTTTTTGTACTAAAGTTTATTAACATTTACAAAATAATGCAAAAGAGCTGATTTTCCAATGTAACCAGAAGATGAAGAAATCTAAAATTCAATCGGAAGCACATAGCACGAAATTATTACTTGGAGAATTTCAAATTGCAATTCTCATTACTTTTTTTTAGATTCTTTTAACTAACTCTCATCATCAACATGTCCTATTTATATATTATTATATAATTTTATGTGATTATGTATATACATATGTATATGTATATGTATCTACTGCTGCATGTTTTGATCACGGGTCTACCGATCCTACCTGGTAGTTGTAGTTCTTGTGCTATTTCTTCCCAAACGACGTCTCTTCGCTGCTGGTTGCCGTAATTGTTGTCATGTACGTTATATAATTCTGCATGCTGCTGTATTAACAGAATTAATTTCTTTGTATCCATAATACAACTAACAAATTCTGTATAACACCTAAATACACAAAGTTATAACTGGCAACGGAAATACGATCGGATGCGTAACTGCTGTCGTATATATGCTTCGCATCGATCGTCTCGCAACGAATCGTACCGAATGATTACGAATCTGTAGGATAGAGGATACGAATCACAACGAAAATACCTATGTAAATCAATTATCTACAATATTATAATCGAGGCGTTTAAGAAGGAGACGAAGACGAATATTGATGCTTTATGTATATATATGTAAAAATACAAGTATTGTGTATGTATGTGAGCGAACTTTAAGTCATTGAATATGGTAATCAGTTACAATAATAAATTTTGATGGATTTTAGTTGTACATATTTATTATTAATTCTAGTTTAAACTAATTTGACAAATAAAAAACTTCAAAATGTTTATGGTTTCGTCTAGAGAACTTTGGTTAATTAGCGAGTATTTTAATGAATTGGCAATTTTCTATCACATTAATGGCCACAGACCTGGTAATAGATCATTGTTCAAGCTGAGGTTAAAGGTGTCTGACATTCTAGTCAATAGAACAACTTCAACGTTCTAATTATCTATTCGTGAAAATCGAGTTTTTTCTTGAGCAGTAAAAATTAAGAACCAAATCATTATTATGTTATATGTATCAGATTTAATTTTAAGCGAATTAAAAGGCTTCGAAAGTGGATTTGTAGTTGTTAAGAACAACTACTATTATTAGAAACTATTTCCAAGCAAACCAATGGATATTCTATAATAGTTAATCAAAAATTAAATCGCGTATTGTGTATGAATGATGTGAAATTGTTTGTCTAACGGGAAAACGAGGTCAAGGAAATGTTCAAAGACATGTATTTATAAAGAATACAAAAATTAAGTTTGGTCTTGAAAAATGTCAGAACAGAATAATTTTAGTGATTTGGCTAGGAAAAAAACAATTCTAATAAGATGACATTTTTTAAAA
Source organism: Holotrichia oblita (assembly GCA_023690525.1). Classification (NCBI taxonomy): domain Eukaryota; kingdom Metazoa; phylum Arthropoda; class Insecta; order Coleoptera; family Scarabaeidae; genus Holotrichia; species Holotrichia oblita. The sequence goes on along the minus strand of CM043015.1, from coordinate 171,716,458 downwards.
TTACTGTTACTTTGAGATATGACCTTAAATACGATTACAATGGCATATGAAAGTTTTGAGAATGTGTTTTGCTATATCAAAACATCTGTCAAATTATTTGTGAAAGTTCTCAAAAACTTCGAAAGGGAAGAAGAGCTCATTGCATTATTGAAAATAAAGATATTACCATCTAAGAAATAATATAATGATATTTACTACATTAAGAGAACTTTATTGACTCCAGTTAGCCGATCTTTGTTTACTTTCTGTCCAAGGTTTGCCCACCAGGTACCTACTCCTTCCTAATACGTGTATCAACATGCTTCAATTATGTTTACAAATATATTTATTTGCAAATACAGGACAGGGGCGCGTAGAAATGCCAAACATATTATTTTCAAAGATTTTTATTTTTTTTTTGGAAAGTAATAGAACTTATAATTTTCTTCATTCATCATTCATAATGTTTATCTAATTCCTTTTTATGTTGGAAAGGGCGAATAATTATCAGGCATAGTTTTTATGTATATGCAGGGTGATTTATACCCGAAAGCGAAAAATGAAATTTCGTGTTCGAGATTCGATTCTACATAAGTAAAGAAAGGCTAAATAATTTTTTTCTGATCGGTTAATTTCAAGTTTCTTAAAAAAAACTAAACTAAGTATTTAATCATTATAACGGTCACTCAGGAAGCCATTACTTTAACTTAAAATTCATGTTCGAAAAGTCCACTGCAAGTCTGACAAGATAAAACCACTGAATTATACACTACAAGAAAGACTTGTTCATTTCCAATTTTCAATTGTTTTTCGTAATTGCTCTTCGTTCTGAATTTCCTCTGCATAAACTAGTTGTTTTACGTGATCTCCGAAGTAAAAATATAATGGATTTAGATCTGGCTCTCTAGCACGTCACCGAGTTGGACCTAGTTCACTCATCCTCCTTTCATTGAAATGGCTGTCTAGTCACTCGATAACAACCATCTGGTAGCGCACCATCGTGATATGTCAGATTATGTCATGTAAGTGGAACGTTAGCCAATAACTCTATGCAAGTGAATATCCAACAATTCTAAGTAGGATACAGCATTTGAAAGATACTTACAGCAGAATTTTATATTGGCAGTAGACGACTATTAAAAATTTCACACCATGTCTTTATAGACAATTTGTGTTGAAATCGATGTCTTCTAAATTGTATCAATTATTGATAATGTCTCTGTTGTAATATCCCTTCGTCGGACCATAACATGGAGCAAATAAAGTTCGGATCTCTCCAGTGCTGTTCAAAAAGCCATCGGGAAAATTGCGCAAATGCTAGACTTTGTTCTTTATCTTCTGGTTGTATGTGAACATAGAATGCAATATTTCTTTGTTTAAAGTCCATTAAACGATGTTTCGAGAAGCTTGCAGACGTGGTGATTCTTCTGGTACTAGTACCTGGTTTATCAGCCACTGCACCAATATGCTTACTACCAATTCCACATTGTCACAGTCTTTCAAATCCATTGGAAACTATAAGGCAAGATAACCGGTGTATATTCGAAAATCTTCTATGATATTTCTGACAATTTTATAAATCAAATCCATAAAGAAAAATAATATCAGCATATTCTTTATTACCAAACTCCATTCTTGTATCTATCGCTAACAATATTGAGAACACTGCCTAAAGTATGTAATAACTGTCAAAAACCAGTAAATAAGTATTTTGTTTCAAAGCAATCTTTATGATTGATATGATTAATTTGATGGACAAAAATTAAAATAGTTTAAAACATTATTTCGAATTTTTTCTTGGAAACCAATCTCGAACACGAATATTAAAAAATCAGCCTCCTGTATGTAAAATATCTTATAAAGAATAAAATACAACTTCAAACGAAAGCGACTTTCTATGTTTCATATAATATTGAAAACAATATTTTGTGTAATTTCATCAGGATTTTCAGCGATTAGTAGATAACCTCTGGATATCTTTGAACGACACTCACGTATAGGCGTCTTCAATTTATGTTATAATTGTTTGTTTTGCTTCTCTCTATAAGTTTCTTTCTCTTTTCGTAGAAGCAGTATTTAGTATTTTTGCGCTATCAAAGATGGATTCTACAGGAAAATCTGCGTGGTACAACGTGAAGCTTCACAAATAGTAATTCTAATATTTGGAAGCTCATACCATAAAAGCTGTTTCTATTGCTCTTGTGTTTCATTCGTTATTTTTATGTAGTCATCCATTGCCATATACTATATATACATATATACAATTCAGAGAATATTGAGCATAACTCTCACCATCAGATTTAATTCTGATCATTCTGGTATTTTAAGGTCCTGTTTCTGATCTACATACGTCTTGCAGTCTTTCTGTTCTCTCAAAACTAGTTCACTCAGTTGAAGTTAAGAGACAGATTTCTTCTAATTGGATACTGTGGACGAACTGGTAGTTTCTTTAGTCTTTCGATAAATAGGTTACCTAGTACATTAGCAGCATATTTATACTCTCATGATACTGCATAATATTCGCACTAAATAAATATTATCTCATTACACTTTTTATTTAAAATAATACTATAGTTTTTTTTTTGGTTAATTTTATGTTCCCAGCATATTTTTGCCTTTCAAAATACGTTGATCATTCTCTCTCCTTAACTAGGTATAACTAACAACATCATCTTCATAGTTTCCTCGAGATGCACTGTAATATATTATTAATCGAAATTTATAATTTGAATCGTTTCTGAGAAATCGAAGAGTTAAGTACACGACCTTCTATGTAATACAACTTTCTTGCATGTACAACTTTGGCATCCAAAATATGCACATATCTGTCTCTAGCACGAAGGTTTTATCCGACGCGGTTTCAGTGAAATCGTTTCGTATCTGTGTCAACAAATAAATATGAACATTACTAACACCATAAATTTGGTGATTTTGCTCGACAATTGCGATGACCAAATTATAATGAATAGACTCTAGATCAAGCCTTTCTTGTTAGTAGACACAGATCTAGTCTAATGTTTTACGACCGCGACTATACCTTAATTGATAAATGTAAAAGGAGACATAAAATGGCTATGCAATCGTATTATATTGTAGCTTTTCTGTGTTTCTCTACGGTGGTTACGTATTGAATATATTGAGTTTGATATTCTTTTGCAAGGTTACCTTATATGTAAAAAAATTCCTGCAAATAGAAATGAACAGACCATCATGTAGTACAAAATGAACTTCATATAATGTGAAATACGGTACACGTGTTTGCTTTAATAACAACTGCGAATATATTCGCAAAACATTTTTTTCAAGCAAAATAAATTTATAATTCTAGCTAATTGAAATCTGTGTTAATTATAGTATGTATATTTTGTCTTTAATTTTAATAATTAAATAATACAGGTTACGTCAACTGGTTAACATTAATGTTCGAAGAAATAGATAATATTGTGTTGTATATCATATTTCTTCATTATACCAACATCTATATCATATAATATTGAATCTACTCAGTAACGATTCTGTTTTAAAGATATATTGCAGAATTGATATTGTGAATTATGATCAAGTAAGATAACTGTGGTGGTATCACTTTTCCTCTGTGTGGTCTAATTTTTCCAGTTCCACTTCCCCTTGCGATGTGGTTCTGTGGGTCTTTTGTAAGGATCTTCTCGCTTTAAGTCCATACTTACAAAATCGTATACATAAAACATTTTGACTATATGTTCTCGACGCTCCAGCTGTTCACAAATAGTCGATCTAGTAGAATTATTAAACTACATAATACAATACGTTTATTTCCCAATAAAATGTATAGAGTAAGGAAGGTCACGACAGAAAAGTCAGAAACAAAAAATAAGGTGCAGCAGTACACAACTTAAAAGTATAGAACTATTCGTACTTATAAATAAATCATATTTTTCCAATCTATAGAAAGCAAAAGCTATTAAATATTCTCTAATCTTTTTTTTTGTTCTATCATGTAAGCAATTAAAAAAAATATGACATTGTATTTTACCGAATTTCCATCGCCGAATGGTTTCTTGTAAAATAATTGTGACTATCAGATTGTAGTGTAGATAATAGTTTCCTTTTTTGGCAAAAATTAGGCAATTGTAAATACAAGGGTCACGCTATATATTTTGAGATGCCACAAAACGAGAGAAGTTAGAGCTGGCAACACTGCATATATAAATATCACCATCCTTAGCTAGTAAACTCTAACCGTCATAGAGCGATTTGTCATTGAAACTTTTCAAGAGAAAATATACGCACAATTATCTGTTACGATTTTAAAGTGAACAACAAAGTCTTGAACGATTGCAACTCGCATTTGGTGATGAAAGTCCTTTACGTGCAACTGTGTTTCGCTGCTATAGCGAATTCAAAAGAGCATGAATATAACTTGGTGGTGAGGAACGTGCTGGTAGGTCCTATTCTTCAGTTACCCCTGGAAACATTGAGAGAGTGAGACGTATGATCGACGGAGATTCAACATGTACCCATGAAGTGATTGAGGCAACTCTTGGTGTTGGATCCACAACAGTAAATTTAATTTTACATTATCATATTCGAATGAAAAAAATTGTTACTCGTCGGATACCATATTTGAGGAACGTTAGAAATGTTACATAAAAAATACTAACAGGTGATAAAACTTACACCCCATTTTACGATATTCCTACCCGCCAGTGTCGCCGTGTTTCACGAAAATGTACCAACACCAACAATGGCCAAAAAGCAAAGAGCTGTCCAGAAAAGTCACAGCAAACTGGTATACCACAAAACGTTTACCAGTAGTTCTTAAGTCAGTCAACATTCGCGGGTTAATGTTGCATTACGGCAATGCATCGTCACACAGTGCACGACAGACAGTTGAATTTTTACGTGAAGATAAGGTAAAACTCATTGAAGATCCACTCTATTCGCCTGATTTGGACATGTGTGATTTCTGGTTGTTATTTAACCTAAAGAAACATTTACGTGGTCGACGTTTTCGGATGGAGGATGAGAAAGATGAAGCATCTGTTTTTTGAGAGTATTCCAAAAGATGACTGACTTCAAGCTTTTACGTTGTGGAAACTTTACAAAAGTGCTTTAATGCAGGCGGTGATTATTTTGAACACAAATAAAATCATTTTCATAAAGACTGATAGTTTTCTTGTATCTCGAAATATATAGTGTATCCCTCGTATATAAACGATGGAATTGTTAAAATTCTTAATTCTCATCATTTACATACGAATAAGAGTTTATATAATATGTATATTAATTTTGCAATGTTGATATCTGTAATGTCGACAATCATTCGGATTTGATATGGAGTAGAGTTCAATTTATTACACAGATGATCAATGTGGTTATTCCAGTTTAATGTACTATCTATGTAGATACGGCTTTGGTCTTCTCCGTGTTGAATTTCAAACCATTTGGTCAAAACCAACTATCAGTTTTCTGCAAACTTAATCCTCCACTATTTTTAATGTGTGTGTTGTCTCCTCTAAGAATAGTAATGTTGTATTATCCACAAACATTACCGGTCGATACAGGTCGAAAGTACCACATGGGTCGTTAATATATTAGGAAAAGAATATGTCCTAGTTTTGAACCTTGCCGTACTCTGTAATTAACTATGCTTTTTCTGATTTACTATTATTTAATAGCACCATTTGTTTTCTCTCAGAAAGATATGAAACAAACTGCTTTAACGGATCTTATCTAATTCCTTAATAATGTAGTTTGCCAAGTAAAGTTTTGCGGCAAACACAATCAAAAGTCTTGGATAAATTTAACAGCGTCGTTAATGTACTATATTGCATATCAAATTCTATTATAACAGATTCTATTAAATTAGATTGAATAGTGGATGTATTTTTAATTACACTTACTAAAATTTATAATTATAGCAAAGACTTCTGTCTCACAGGTGCATAGTATCTTAGAATTTGATACGACATTTTTCTTGGTGTATACCTGTTGTATTTCCCAAATATGACTTAGATAATCACTCGCTAAATGCCAATAACCTGTGTCAAATGTGAATTTACCATAAGAATAATTATGTACATCCAACATTTTCTTGATCGTATCACCTCATGAAGACACGATTTTCAACGGAAATCTACTTAGGCCCCCATTGAGACTGATAATTAAATTAATTATCACAGCACTATGTTTATTTCCAGTTTAATTTCAAGAAGCTAATGGAATAAAGTATAGTTTACTGTATCGAGTATCTTATTAGATGTCCCCTACGATCTACTTATATTATTCAAGACCTGAAACGTCGTCCAACTTAATTATTTGTGCTAGACGTGGCGTATAATCAAGTATCATATTTCAACGCATTGCACGGATCGACTATTTTGTGTTCTGTGGTTTTCTTACTGGTTGCGTAATTCACGTACATATTACCATTAAATAGTGCGCGTATATGGTACTTATATATTTTGTCATGAAACGTTGCAGAAAAAAATGCATGTGTATTGCAACAACCGATTAGTACAACTATGTAAATATTTATGGAACATGAAATGAAGATAAGAAAGCACCGTTTTACCTCGATAACTGTTATAGTTGTATGTATAAACACACACATTTGTATAGTGATTCACATATACATATGTATGTATGTATGTATATAAGTGTTTATATTTAATATATTAGGCATGAAAACTGGTAGTTGCCGTTTTCTATTCATGAAGAATTTAATTCATATTCATTGATGTAATAATTAAGAGGGGATCTAAGTTTTATTTACAAAAAATATTGGTATATACAAATTAGATTACGTAATAATAGAGTTATTTAGATATGAGAATAATCCTCTGACAATAACTGTAACGATTTTATTGTATGGCTGATATTACAATACGATCGACTGATTAGTAACAAAGATGATATACATACATGTAATTATAGGTAATGTACAAATTATGTACAATGATTAACATTCGGCCATCCTAACTTTGCAGTGTTCTTGCACGCTGTAAGCATGGTGATTTTATCTGAAACAGAAAGTTAAACCAGAGTATTTATTTCGCACTAACGTTTTTCTTGACATAATTTGAGATCTTTGAACTATACGTTTACGTTTTTGCTTAGTATATAATATGTATATAATATCTTAGATACCTGCTACTAGGCTTCATACCAAATGTTTTTGACTGTCTTTTTAATTTTTAATGTTTTTTAGTCGTATGATCGTATACGATGTTGGCTTAGATCTTGGCTTCTGTCACCTGTTCAAAAAATAATTGATGTCATATATGCCTATGTATTGGGTAGTAAAATATTTTTTAGTTTTCTGATTTAATATTAATAATCGAAATTTCTCTTAGTTGTTGCGACAGTTTATTAAAACTGTAATACATACATAGTCCGGACTCTTCTTAAATAATGAGGACCTACGGCAAAAGTATGTTAAGTAAGTCGGAGTATTTTTTTTGGTCGAATGAGTTATGCTTAAGAATGCCGGTCGTTTACATATAATAAAATTATAAATTGTAACTAACTGTCTTCGATCTTTTAGATACGATGCAAGCCAAAGCAAAGCAGTTACCTCTTATACCATATAAACTTTCAAAGTAACAGATCATGTTTAAAAAGATCAAATGCCTGACTCAAGTAAGAAAAGAATTTATCTGTTACTTATTTTTGACTATGTGGTCTAAAAATAACATGATCAGTCGAAGCTGAAGCAATGAACCAAAATTGTGCGGACGATAGTATTTTGTGCTTCGCTAAAAAACTGCAGATTATTTTTCAAATAATATGTAGAGGACGATAATTGCCGATACCATATTTATCATTCTCTTTATACACTGGTATTAATTTGGTTAATTTTTAGAATTTCCAGAAAAGCGACTTCTTTTAAGAAGTGATTAATTAAAAGTGATAGACGTAATGAAATAATATGTGCAACATGTCTTAGAACGGAAGATGGAATCCCATTAAAACACCAAAAGAGTCTTTACTAGAGATTATTGGAATTGTATTGAAGGCTTCACATTTGCCAGTGGGGTAGAGGAATACATTCTCGGGTACTGCTGAAAGTCATTGAATTTGTAATACCTACAAATCGTTTAATTCATATTAATTACTGTTTCTGTCTTATAACCAATTTATTTGTTCCTTTTATTATTAACATTACTTTCATTGTTTATTATTTTCCTTGCACATTTAGATTTATTAGTACTATTCTATTATCTACCTATCATTTGTCATTTTTCTTGGTGGCAGAAATTAAAGAATTGTACGAACATTTCAAGTCGTCATATTCGGATTTAGAAAGAATATCAGATTTTAAAAAGTAATGAGTGATGAGGCAGGCAATTGGGTGCAATCTTGATTTCATCAGTAACCCACAACCTGTCTCTCCAGAAGATGTAACCGAACTAAGTGGAAATGCACTGTGAACGATACTTGAAAGTTTTCATTTAAACAAAAATTTTCGATTCGATAAATTTGTCTGTATTGCTAGTATTTCCGCTTAAAAGTTGTAATCTCGGAGGAGACTTTAAAATTAACATAAGACCAAGAACGAATCTATGCACAATGGTTGGCTACAGTAGTATCTACAACAGAAGCCATAGACCCGTTGTCAAAATTAGATCCTACGCTATTAATACTCTAGAATTGTTAGTCATATCGTCAACTTTATATTGAAGTTATCACACAAATATGCATGTTATTGTCTTCTAACAAGCCATCATTTTATTGAATTCTAACTGGCCTTCCATTTACTGGCTTCTAACAGACCCTTACGTTCTTTTATACACATGATGTACACGTGCTTGGGTTTCCCCTGAGTTTACAAGTATACGGACTACGTCTTAATCTATTGGTACTTCTCGAAACTTGTAACGAGAATTATAAAAAAAACATACGATTCAAACAAATGTGTTTTAAATTTATTGTATGCAGCTCTAGCCGCTTTCTAAGTTGTAATATCCTGTACATTTTTATATTTTAAAGGCAAGTAAATAGGAAATTTAACGATCCTATACTTGATCCTTGTATTATTTAAGAATTCCAGGAACATGCAGCGATAAAGTTTTGCGAGATTAACTAGTAGAAAAAATAATGCAAAAGCAACTGCAATGATAGTGTTTGTTTTAATTTACCAGTTTTTTGGTATTTTAGTAATTTTTTTAGTAATTGAAAGAAATACATTTTTAGAAATCAGTGGAAAGAAAGAAAAGAAAACTTTTAGAAATCATTCTTTTACTTACTCAAAGTAATAATATTTTTTTTACAGAAAAATGTTCTCGTTGTTGGTATGAATTATTTTTTCTAGTTTTTCGTTTATATTACAAATATATAGTATAACGTGCATGTAGTGCAAGTGTTTGATAGGTTCATTATTATCAATTAACTTTTTATGGACAGTATATTAAAATGTAATAAGTTTTGATAGAAGTTAAAATATTATTTACCAAAGATGTTTATGTGAGCAGGTAAATATTGTTGCCAATAAACTATTGACATTTATTTGTTTATTATATGAATTTACACATTTTTTATATTGTCAATGTTACCTAATACGGCATTCTGTTGCGACGTAGCATGATAGCAGTTTATCGAACATTCTTACATTGACTTAGTCAATTGTCGAATTGTGGAATTCAGCATTACGTATTACTAATCGTGGTAAACACGATAATCGAGTTTTATTAAGATTAGTTGGCGTTCTTTACAGCACGTAGTAGATGTAGTGCACATTTGAGGTAGATAAATTGAATAAATTTTGCTCTAAACGGAATTGGTGGGAAACAAGATGGAGCCAAATCAGGTGGGTAAGTCTTACATACTTTCTATGATATTTATATAGAGATCATGCTTAACGATCAACGGGTGCATTGTTATTAGCGTTTTTAATAACATTATTAATTACACGGAACAATAAACTTTTTATCCGTGGAAACAGCATACGGTAGAAACTTCATTGTTTATGATGTCGATCACTTCTATAAAGTATGAATCTACATTTAAACTAAATATGAAGATATGGTTACTGAGAGCAGCAGTAAAGGCGTTAATAACGTAACAGAGTTAAAATTTATTAGTTAGTTTGCGATGTCTGAATTTTGAAAACTCCACTATGGCATTGTTTTGCGCCCGTTACGAGCTTGTGTTCTTTTATGATACTTCTGGTCTCTGGTTGTTAATCTACATTTGATGTTAGTGTATTAATATTCTTAATGATACTGTGTTGCGTTACTATGGTACTGAAAAGGCTGAAGAAATCCACTTTGCCGAGCATCATCATTACAGAAGCAACGGAAGTTCAAAAGCTCACTTTAGCAAAAGTAGTAGCTATGCAGTAGGAATAAGTCATCCAGTATAAACTCTCAAAGTTTTAGTAATTAATACATGTTTTTTGTTTTTTTATATGTATTTGTGTTAGAAGTCTAAAGCTCATGCACAACAAACAAATGATCGCTGTTATATTTTTAATATATTTTTATATTTTATTTACACATAACTTACACACACAAACAATACAGCTTATGAAGACTAAGTAACTAGCACCCACCACAGAAAAGAATATGTCAATTCAAAAATCAAATGTATAGTATTGAATATATACTTTTGAAAAAAATTATTCAAACCTTATTATATTGAAAGTTACCAGCTTCTATGCCAAAATTGCGTTTTTTTTCTATTGTAAGCCATGCTTATAATATTGTTTATTTGAAAGAAACATGTGATAATAATGATAATAATATGTAATGTATGTATATAATTATTATTATTATAACGACACTATCATGCAATAAGAGTAAATAAAATGGACACAATGTTATTCAAGAACATCTAGCTTTAGCTTGAGCTTATAAAAAATGTTTTTAACACATTAAATTACGATGGAGATAGTTTTAGAGGGACAGTGGTTATCACTGAGTTGCCTTTTTTTCCGACAGAAATGAGTTGATTACAAGAATTTATGAAATGTGAGTTAAAATGGATTTATCTGCGACAAAAAGCTAGTAGAGTTCAGCCACAAATGATGACAGTGTATTTTATAAGCGACAAGAAAAAGAAGGGTCTTAGAGCTAATATGACCGGTGGTCACGACGGTTTACCAGGATTCCTACTTAGAGATTGTGTAGTGCTTTGTGACCCACTTGATACATTATTTAACTTGCTACTTCGCTCTTCAACTTTTCAACGTGCTGGAAGGTTAGCAGAATTACAGCGTAAAGGATATTATTGCGACGTCTGTAATTAGTGACACATCAACATATTATCAAACTGTGTCAAAATATTTGAGTTTATTATGCATGATAAACTGTCGAACAGCATTAAACCATATCGATCTATTAATCAATATAGTTTTATCAGCAACCAGTCTATCGTTACTAATATAGTTGAACTTACTCAATATTTAAGTGAGGCCCTGGATACTCGGAAACAAGTTGATGTTATCTATATAGACCTCAGTGAGGCGTTTGATATAATTGATCACTAAATACTTAGGTACTGTGAAGTTACTCTCGATGGTGCATCTCCGAAATTCGTTACCTTTTTAAAATGATACCTACAATGGCTATACTTCCAATTCTTTTATCGCATGTTACCGTTGCTTTTCATTATCTACATTAATGATCTTTTAAATTCATTAGATTGTAGGGCATTTGCCTATACTGATGCTCGCAATATTTTTAATAAAATTATTTCTACATCAGACTGTCTGGACCTGCAAAAGAAATTTCACTGCTATCAACCAATGGTGCGTAAAGAACAAAGTTCATTTCAATATTGACAAATGTGCCATTCGTTCATATACTAAGCGCTCTGAAACCACTACTATTATTGAAACCATTATTTCAAGGGTAGTGTAGTTAAAAGACTTAAGAGTGCTTTTTGATTCTCAGTTATCTTTTACACAGCACATCACTGATACAATATCCGCCAGAATAAACAGTACCGAAATTAAACATTTTTATTTTTTAAACTTTGTAATTTAAGTGTTCAAAATGTTCACCATTACGACGCAAACAAGCTTCATATCGATTTTGTAAGTCACCGAACATATTTATAAAAAGTGGTTGATGTAACTGCCTGAAAAATGTTTGAATTCTTTCTCGTAGTTCTGCAATATTCTCCGGCGGATTTTCTGAGCGAAATATTTTGTCTTTCATCATGCCCCAAATATATGCATCAGGTGGCGTCAGATCCAGTGAATGAGAAGGATATTCGAAGTCTGTTCTTCGGGAAATTATTCTATTATCAAAATGTTGACGAAGTAAGTTGAGAGTGCGCGCAGCTGTATGGTTCGTTGTACTATCTTGTTGAAACCATTGTGTGCGCATCCGCAAATTTAGTGCACGGCAAAAGTTCTGTAAATCTTTCACAAAAGGTATGATAATGTTCTCTCTGCAACGTTCTTGGTTTACAGTAAATAGATTCTGATTATCGTCTTCAATGAAATATGGACCAATTATTCCAGGATCAGAAACCGGGCACCAAATTGTAACTCGGACACTGTGGAGTGGTTTGTCTACAATAACATCAGGGTGTTCAAATCCAAGGAATCGAGTTGTTTGTCGATTAATATAGCCGCTAAGATGAACGTGACTCTCGTCTGAAAACCATATGTTTTTCAAGAAATTGGAATCCTCGTAAATTAAGCTCAATATGCGACCACAGTAAATTTTCCTTGGATGTTTGTCCGTCGTTGTCCAACTTGAATACGATATGGATAATCACCAATTGATTTGAACATCCGACGTGTAGATGTTACACTGATGTTGAGTTTACATGCAGTTCTTACAAGGCTTCTTTGCGGTGACTACACAACTTCATCAAAAACACGTCCTGTGTTTTCGTTGGTACACACTGTTTGTCGACGACCTGAAGAACCTTTACGTGACACAGTACAATACCAGTGCGACGAAATTTCTCAGCAACAGCTAATATCACACTTTTACTTGGGGCTGCTTTATTAAATTGTTGTTGATATCTTACTACCGTCTGTTGTAAGCTTGGACCATCATTGCGACCATTTCCGTATGAGCGAAAATAATGTTACCAAAAACACTTTTTCTGCTGTTGTTAAAACCATTTTCGATTCAAATTCAACTCATACGTTAACTAATGACAATTAAGTCAATAATAACAAATGCATATTACATAAGCAACTCCATAGCACCTTAGATTTCGGTACTGTTTATTCTGGCGGATACTGTATTAGCTTATCTGCTTCGAAATCTCTAGGTTTCCTTATTCACTTTTCGAGATGTTTTAGCAGCCGAGACACACTTAAAATCTTGTAGTATCGTCTATGATTAAATGATCTAAGACATATGTACTTACATGTAACATACTTAGTAAATGAAATGTAAAATTTCTTTAAGTATGTACGATGATGACTAATACCTTTAGCTTCAGTACTCTTTGAAGTAACATGTCAGTGTAGGTATATACAATGAATGCAATTACGTTTTATTTTAGATATTTCATATAACCCTTATCGATTATTGTACATACTTATATGATATAATGTATGTATTATAGTATGCATTATACAGATTTAAATTGCATATTGAAATAATATTTTCCCATTCTAGTATTGTGAGTAATTATACGCTACACTCGGTTTTGCACAATAATAATTTATCTTCGCATCAGAAATCTTATTCCTTTGAATTTCGCGGAAGCTATACAGTAATATAATAGATTATACAATACATTTATTGTGCTAGTGAACTCAGGGCTCAGTGCGGCTTAACTTTCGATATTCACCAAGAAGCAATAATTGTTGTTATTTCGAAAAACTATGACCTAAATGTTCTTCTATCTTGTGTTGTAATGTACTTTTATATTTAATGTATATATTCATAGGTCTAAGATATGTTATCTATTTACATTAACGAGAGGATATTTCTTTATTGTAATTGGATTTTGCGAAGGTTGCGTACAGTAGATACCAAATATAATTCTCACAGTGATATCAGGTATTAATATAATTAAATGAGCTTATAGGTTTCAGACATATTTAACTTAATCGGTATTAAGTTTTATATAATCATTCATTGCAGAATGATTGGATCTATTATATACAGAGCAGTAAGTATGGTTTATAGGATAACCTTCAGCATCCCTCATAGTTTGTAGTCGATTATTACAGAATTTAGGAAATTTTTCTTGCATCTCTGTTTAAATTTAACTTAATTTTATACAGAATTCTGCAAGTTTCTCGCTAATTTAATTGTAATGGATAATTCAACGGTCTATATTAATTCATTACAAGTTTTCAGGGTGTTGTCGCAGAGATAAGTTTATTATTGACATTTTGCTGATCATGCTGTCAGCTTCTTCAGAAGGTTTCTAAGACAAACTTTAAAACCCCTCTAAATAAGCTGAACTTATCTACGCGGCAACATCCTGAAGACTTCAACGACCGTCGTGGAAACCTACGCTTAACTACTATTTATTCATTTTTTCGGTAAATGGAGTAATCGAGTAATGCGTCTTTAGGTCAAAGCTTGCGAGAAATCAAACTCAATAAGATGTCAGAGGAAACAAAATACTTTTCACCCATTAAAATAATAATCATTAAAGCTACTCCATCGCAAGAATTTGGCAAATCTCTATATCCTATTCATAAAACACCTTCACTTCCTCAATTTCGTTTCTGCAAATATATATACCTTAAACATGTAAATCTGATCGCAACACATTTGAAACTATTGCCGACTATTCGGTATTTGCTTCGATATATGCTTCACATTTATTACACAACAGCAATTCGGAACTACTAACACACATAGAGATTTACCTGAAACAATAAATTAGGAGAATGAATCATTCCAGCTTGAACTAGATTAATATTTTTCAGATATCAGAATTCCACATTATAGACCAATATTCAAGTTTTTTTAACACTATAAACTTATTAAAACTTAGACTAGAGTCGAAGGAAATATTAAACATAAAATTATATAAATTTATTAAACTCCAAGCGTATAAAAAAGCACTCATTGTATAGTTGCACACAATCAGTGCGTTTTACTACTTTATGGAATATCTTCAAATCGTCTATATTGAGAAGGCACTACATGATAATGTTTTTGTGATACCATTTACAAATATAATAAATAGCAGTGGATCGAAACAGAGCCCTAGGGTACCCCTGACAATGACGCAGACAAGTAAAATCTTTTTCCACAATATTTCACGAAGTTTGTACTTGCAGTTAGAAATGACTGAAAAATCTGAATGATGCCATCTGATACATCACATCGCTGTACATCTTCTCCAAAATCAATGAATTAACATCGCCCGTCGAAAGCCTCAGATACTTAATGGATGCATTTACATAGATTAATAGCCATGAATCTACCTTAATGGAGGATACAAGAACGCCATTGCTATATGTTGTTTACATCTGCGTCTCGTCCAGTATAGTTTTGATTTTAACATTTATACCAGGGGATTTTTTTTGCGTGTGAAGTATAAACACTACTCCATCTGCATAAATAAAAGCAAACTTCGCAATGAAGACATATCGCTGCAAACCTTCTACCATCAGCTTGAATATAAGTTTTTCTTCCCACTGCTTTGTTTTTATATTTTCTACCTATTTTTGTCTGAAGTTAAGTTGTTTATATTATTGTTACAGTTTGTTCATTTGAATGGTCGTTAGAATTTCAGAATATAGAAATTTCCGAAAATATCTTACAGTACTAATACTTTTGCGTTGTCATTGAAAAGATTGTAGCATAAATAATTATTATATGTTAATTTTAGAGTTACCAGTACGTACGAATACTTTGGCTGTCTATTGTAACTTGTAAATTATTTATTAATTCAAAATTTATGCGATGAATCTTTCGAGGGCACGGTCATTCATTGAGTAAATGTTGCTTTCTACATTCAAATCTACATATTATGTATGTATGAATATGTGTGTACTCAACCGCGTTCTGTGTAAGTTGTATATAGTAAATAGAAGTGTACTTACATATCAATAAAAAGATTTTGTAAACATGACCCTCAAAGTCGGTGAAGGTTAAAGATTATCATTATATGAACGGAAGGAAATAATTTTGAAAGATGTTTGTCGGCATGCTTTAGATATATTCAGCTCTTCTTTTATTTTTATATCAGATGCTGTTCGAAGAATTAGTAAAATCTTGTAATTATAATTAGAACTAGCTTTCCTATTATAAACTTGGAATAAGTAATTATGATCAACACAAGTAAAGTGTTCGCTGCTTGGCATGTAATAAAGATGTATTATTTCTATGATAAGATCATTACAATTAAACTTGCCTATCGTGTCCGCTTAACAGAATACTACAAAGCGTAGTAAACACTGGGCCTTTTTTAATACAGTCTATCAAACCTTGTAATAATTGTCAACCAAACTCGAATACTGTCAGCTTTCCAATGAAGGGAAAAATGACTGTATGTGTTTCAGTAACAAACCATTTTTAAAATAGAAAATAAAGCCCATTTGTAGAGTGTTTCTTACAGAATTTGTTAAATATATTGGATGCGCAAATTTATTTTAAAGGATTTTCAGATTAGTAGTATTAAATTGTATCGGATAATGTGGCAACTATCTTCATGTTGAAGCGTCATTGAATGTTATGTATGTGTCATTTTTTCGAAGTGTAAACAACATCTTTTTTTGAGCTTCGACTATGTCAACTTTTGTGCTTACAAACCCCATTCGCGGGAAGCTTTGCTTTTATGTTTTCATCTAAAGAAATGTATAGCGGAAAGTCATTGTATGCCATGTGAAGCTTATGGAAAACATGCTCCATTACTTTTGACTTGTGAATTTTGGTTTATGTATATGGTTCAAAAATGGTAATTTTGATACAAGCGACAACGCAACAACAAGCCAGCAACGTTTGAAGACGCTGAATTAGAGGCTTTATTGGTCAAACTCAAAAGAAGCTTGCTGAATCTTTGGGAATGACTCGACAACCTATTTCATTGCGTCTAAAGAACATGGGTATGATTCAGAAAAAAGGAAATTAGGTTTCATAATATGAATTGAAACCAAGAGACATCGAAAGGCGATTTTGCATGTCTGAAATGCTGCTTCAACGGTACAAATGGAAGTCTTTTCTGCATCATATCATTACTGGGAACGAAAAATTGATCCATTATGATAACCCTAAATATATGTGAGGCCCAGCCAACCCGACACATCGACTCCAAAGCCGAATATCAATGGTTCGAAGATGATGCTGAGTATTTGCTAGGATCAGAAGTGTGTGGTGGTTGAAAAGAGATTAAATAATTATCTTCAGTAATCTATAAATACATGATGGCGTGTATTTAGCGTAAGGAAGTTTTTATATGTATCCCTAAAGGCGCCAGCTTGAGATTTTGTTTGATAGCAATTTTAAGTTTGTCCTTTTGAAAATATTATGATATTAATCATATGACACATTATTGTAGCTCTTACACTTACGGAGATATTTGATTTATAATAAATAACCATTTTTAGTTTTTTGACTTTTAACTCTCTTGACATCTAATAATAATTTTTCCAAACAGATTTTAAAACAGCACATAGAATTGCAAAATATTGGTCCTTATCAGTAATGCTCATGTAATTCGACTGAATTTTGGATACTGCATATATCATTCTGATGAAGATTTATTGAATAAAAGTCCGTTTATTTTTCCAATGTAATTCTATTTATTTCTTATGGTATTGAACAAATTACTGAAATTTTGTATGTAAAAATAAATAGCATTATTTTGGCTTACTGTTGTTAGATGTACTTCGGATAAAAAAAAACCTAATGTATGTACATTAGAACGCTTCTCTTTGGCTATTTCTGTTTTCTAAATTTTATTGCTTCTTATTGCTTGTTATTGCCGTTGTTATTAAACATTAAAACTTGTTTATGGCATTTATTGGTTTGCGAAAGTATTCACTATATGGAATTCCATTAGCACATTTGCTAAAACAGTACAAATGTGTTAATAACTTTACTTTATTTAGTAAGTGGGAAACCTATACTTTTACTGTGTGTATAAATGCTTAAAGATTAAATAAGGGCGGCCTATTTAATAGACCACAATTAAAAAGCTAAGCATATCATAGGTGTTATTTGAAAGCGTTACGAACTTCATTTTGCTAGATATCGCGAACATTTATGGTCGCACAAGCATCTAAGCACAACCATTATACATTATGTTTTTACAGCTAAACAAATAGTAAGGAAGTCGTTTGGTTACAGATATTAGAGTTGAATGTTTCTATTCGCTCCTACGATTATGATCTCATCGCTAGAAATGTAATCGAGAATTGGCCGACTAAGTTTTTCTATGAAAATTAAACCTTAATGCTTTTTAATATGTCAAGAACGAAATATTATTCGCAGTTGTATGATGGCAGTAAACTGTATATTTCATAACAAGCTTGTAATCCATATTCGTAATACATATGTATGCAAAGTCATGTGTAATATAATATGTAATACTCTATTTATGTATACTCCGTTTTAAGACTAGGAAATTATTCGTGCAATTGTTCATTCATCACTAATGTACACATAGAGTTGTAAAAGTTTGTGCACTTCGGATATCTGTTGTGTTGGATAGTTTCGTGTAAGTTGCTCGTTTTTACATTATATGTAGTATAAAATGTTAAGTATTCATGATGAAAATACGTGAGATTGTGATATTTAAAGTAACTAATATGTCTGCAAGTAATAAAAAGCTCTAGACGACTATTTTTTTAATTTTCCTTACACAAATATGTAAGTATAGTCTTATATATATGTATGTATATTCGTTCACTTCTAAGCAACTATAAAAGCTTCAATCAATATAAGAAGTTCTCTTACTTACTATGTACGAGAAACTAATCGTGCGCCTATGGATACTTAACGAATAAATGATTGTTATCGAGAATCAAAATTTAGACTAAAGCTTGACCTTTTTAGGCCCGCTGTCCGTCTTCAATGTAACAAGCCTGTTTCGTCCGCCCATCTGAGGCTAATAAAAACTTGAATCAGCCCGTTAGACCCGTCTAAGATATAATATATACATACATATTAAAAAATCTTTTATTCCTATACAAAATATGAAGTTCGAATGGGTATTAACTATACAATTATAATAAATAATTGCAGTACACATATGTATGTAGGTATAGATACATACATATGTAAAGATGAAGAAGTTACAGTTAAGAATAGCAATCTCTAAAGAATGTACAGGATATCTCGGGACGCGATACGGTTAACAGAATATATGTAGTGAAGTAATAAGAACTGCGATTTGAAGTTTTTAATGATTTGGTGATATGTACTTTCGATTTAAAACAGTTTAAAATTTCTATTGGTTTCAGTTGCACTGGAAATGTGTATGAACGTCTTTATTTGAAACAGTATTACCTATGTGTTTTTTATTGATTTATATTGCTGAGAAAATTCTAAGACTACTTTGCTTAATAAACCTTGCCTCTGAAACTAGTCCTTTTTGAATTATTTCATTGTAATTTAATATTAAATTGTAATGTTGATTGTATTTTCAAGTCTTTACATATGTTTATACTTCTTATTTCGTCTTTCTTGATTACCTTTCATACTTGCCTCAAAAACTTCATTTCGACAGCTTGATGTTTTGTTTTTCATTCAGTACCATAATTCGCAGTCAAATATTAGTACAAACTAAAAATTTATGTTTTTCTTTATATTCGTTTGTTTATTTCGCCTTTTATTGGTATAACTTTTGTTTGATTTATGTTAAATGTCACACCATTCTCTTGTAGTTACTTATTCTACATATTGATCTTATATTGTAAGTTGTGTTATTTTCGTATTTTTTATAGTACAGTTCATAATTATTGCATTCATAAATATTGTAAATAAAATTGGGTTTAGGTTTCTTCCTTGTCGTAGACCATTTTTGGTGGTGAATGTTCCCGATATATTATAACCCCGGCGTTAATATCATTTTCATAGACTTTTTAATTAATTTTAAACGTTTACTCTTTATGTTTCTTTCTTTTGAAATGCTTTACATTCTATCCTTTCTCGAGATTGATAAATGCCAAGAACACCTTCCTTTCAAGTGCCCCTTTTGTTCTTTGTTTAATTGATTATGCATGGTTCCGTGTGCCATTTTCTCGTCTAAATCCACTGTGGGCTTTCCTAGTGCTTTACACATTAATGATATACCTCTCATATTTGTATACTTCATTGTACATATCCAGCATAATTTATTGTCCTCTTTACTCCAGGTTCTTTATAATTTTCTTAATAATTTTCGACGTTATTTTATCATGTAGATATTGCTGGTGTACCGCTTTTAATTTTTTTATTTGTGCTTTTAGTTCATCCATGGTTATCATATCACCATCTTCTTCTGTTATTATTTATTTTTCCGTTGATAGTTTTTATTTTTTTTATTTCTTTCCCTTCTGAAAGTTTTTGGAAATATTTTTTCCATATTTCTGTTATCTCTTCCTGATCTGTTATCAAGTTTCGAACGTCATCTTTAACTTTTTGTTTAATGTCTGGTGGATGCTTAGTTGCAGTGACTTCCTAAGCTGTGCAAATCTCGCGGTGTAGTTTTTGTGAGTGCATAATTGTGTTAAAATGGCTCTGTAACAGCATTAAATCGTTTTTTATAATGCTGCGCTGTTAATCAGTTTGCTCCCAAGAACGAATGGTAAGTTAATCCGGATTTCAATTCTTCGAGAAAAATGTCACCGTCTTTCCGGAGAATTGAAACCTAGCTCCTATCGTTCCGCCACAACGATAGTCAGCTTCTTCACCACTGCGGCTATCGAATCGTTTTAGTACTTACTGGTTTACTGCTTACCCGTTACTGCTTTCTGTGTTTCCTTTGTTTTAAATAGTTTTAACACTCCGTGAAATAATTTTTGGTTGTTTTTGTTATTTCTTTCCATCCTCTCTCTAAATTCGTTCCATTTGTTCTTCTTTCCTTAGCAAATCCGTAGCAATTGTTATTACTTTTTTATATATTTTAAACAAGTCGATAACCGCAGTAGTTAGGCGGCTCTCCAGTATTGTGAGGGAATGCTGGTAGCCGGGCTTCAATTCTCCAAGTAGATGGTGATTGTATACATCGGAGAACTGTATCCAGAGCGAACTACAATTTGTTATTGGGAGCAAAGTGATTAACAGCGCAGCATTATAAACGGCGAAATAGTGCTGTAACACACAATTTACACAGCAAAAGTTGCATCGATAGTCAGATAATCAGTAATATGGCTTAGAGCTGCAATTAGCATCCATCACAGATAAAAAATTATTATTTATAATTTATTTTTTAATGTGTGGTGGGTGCTTAGTTGCATTGACTACTTAAAATGTATTGCTTGTATGACTATTCGTGCAACTCTCGCTGTGTAGTCTTGTGTGCGTATAATTGTGTTCAAATGGCCTTGTGACAGCATTATATTGTTTACCAGCATTCGCTGTAAATTGCCGATGAATATTAAGAGTTTGGAGATACATTTTCTCTTCCAATTATAGGAATATCTTACACATTTTAACTTCATATTAGCAACCGTTTCTGGAATACAATTACATATTATTAGCAATAATCTTATTCTAAAGCGATCGTTACTGCTGCGAAATTATGTATGTATGTTTTAGTTTCAAATTGAAGCGCCAGCAATGAGTATATAGTCATGCTATTATCTATCACAAATCCAATTTTAAAAATCTTTCTTATAAGTACTTACTAATAATTGAGTGTTATTGAATAGTGTGTCTTTATGATAAAGTAATAAAGATTTATTTGAATGCTCTGATATTTCAACTCTTATACTAGTCTAATTTAGTAGTCTAATACCATAGTATCTTTCCAGTTAGTAAGACCCACATTTTTTGTTTTTTACTGAAAGCAAGACCTTCGATTGAATTTTAATCATTTCCCCGCCAATGCAACATTTTTACGGTATTATCATGCCATCATTTAAACAATAAATAAATCACTCTCATTATCAGATTTTTTATGTTAAGTAAATATATTTGAGTTTTTGCTTGTTTGGTGACTTCATTGTGATACATCATTTTTTATTCCAACTCCAAAACCACCTGCAATGCTCACCATAGTGTTGCTTTTGAAATTTTTCATTTCTTTCTTTCAACTCTTTAATCTTGCTTCGCTGTATTCCTATGTATGTATTATACTTCACATAGTATAGTTATTTTAAGAGAGATACAGATATTTAGATATATATGTATATCTACGATCTCATCAAACATTTGAATACGTCCAATTTCCTTCGAGTTGCATCCACAATAACACTCAAGATATTTGTCTAAATTCCATCTTTTTCTTCTTAATCTGTATGTACATCTATATTTGATTGGAGATAGCATGCACTTAGTTTCTCAATGCTTATAGATAATTTATTCTTGTAGAATTAGTAATCTAATTAAAGTTAACATGTTATCTGATATATTTTTCGTATCGTCATTAACAATCACTAACTCAATCTCGTTGGTGTATATTCAAAGGTTAGATATGTAAAGGGTGATTTAAAATGAAGCCTTGTGCAAAATCTAATGGTACGGATAGAATACAATAGGAAACGTTTCTTATTAGACCATTGAAATTCACGTGTTTGCATGTAATTGTTGAACTTTATAATGCCAACATATTGGGAATAAATTTGTAATAGACAATTATTATGTGTAACACATACAATGATATAATGATCTTAAAGGTCATAAGAAGTAGTGATGGTATTCTTTGTCACGTTAACGATCAGACAGTCGACACGTAAGAAAGCAGATTATGAAATAAAATGTATACAACGACTTTAATTCGTAAAATGAGGATATAGGAAAGAATGACGCATTATCGAATAGTTATTTTCAGTGATGAATCGATATTTAATTGTTTTCCAAAAGAGTGAAAGAAGAGGCTTAGAATTAAATAATATTGCAATTTGTTTCAAAAGTATGATTAGTTCAAGGTTTGTGCATTCAAATATATTACATAAGTGTTCATATACACGATATTGTAATTACTCGTATATCATAATTAAAATGTTAGAAAGTTGAGATAACATATGTATATATATTCGTCAATGCAGCGTTGTAAAGAGGTGGCTAGACAAAAGTGTTGGCTTGACAGCCACAGAGGTAAGGGTGGCTGGTTATAGGTAGTCCAGTACTTATCATCCGAGTAATATAGATTCTTGGGCCACTGCAGCTGCACTCAACAGAAAAAATTCAATGTATTTAAAGTAACGTTAAGCTAACTTTTAGAAAAAGAACAAGATATCTGTTGTGTTAAATGATTGATTCTCTGATTCTTTTAACTATAACTTAGTCTTAAGCAGCCTCATGCATTTTTTGTTGATAAAAGAAAATTAATTTTTCAAGTATATTTTAAAATATTATATTGTTGCAATAATTACTTCATTACAGACCGGGAAAGTGAAGATACAACGGATAATATTAATAATGTATAGCATATCAACAGTGCACCGCAAATTGACCCTACCTTGGGTACCGAGACACGAAGGTATCAAAGGAAATGAGAAGGCAGATGCCCTGGCCAATGGAGGAGCGCCCAGGCAACTCGTTGAACCTATATCATCGTGTGGAACCACGGCAAAATAGCTAAAACCATGGAGAAAGTTGGCGGATAAATCCCTTGAATGGTGGAAAAGCTCTTCAGGACAGACTAAGGAATTCATCAAAGAATAGGTACATGCCTACCTGATGAACAAAGGCAGAAGAACGGTCAGGTTGGTAGTAGGTCTACTAACAGGACATAACAGACTCAATAAGCATATATGAGCAACCTTGCTCTGGCGGAAAACGCTATGTGCAAAATCTGCCAGACAGAAGAAGAGACCTCGCAACACACCTTGTGCCAATGCGAGGGTCTAGTCAGATTGAGGCTAGAGTGTATTGGCGAACTATATCCAGATACGGCGAGCTACATGAAGACAAACCCCGCAAGGCTAGAAAGCCTCATGAAGAAGGCAAAGCTAGACCAGGTGGTCTAGATAACAGGGAGCTACAGTAGACCCATAGGTCACAATGGCAAGAGGCTACTTAGCCATTCCATAAATTATTTATCTGTCTATCTACATATAAACAGCTAATTATGCTCAACTGCACTGCTAAACACAAATTTGGATATAACTCTTTTAATAGTTTTTAACGGAATATTAAAAAACGGTTTCTATAAAAATTAATTATAGGAATATTAAGAAATACGTTTTAGTCTGAACATTACAATATGAAATTTAGTGTATGAATATTACACCTTATATAGTTCACTTTTCGATGTATACTGGTATATTGATGTATAATAGATTATCTATTTTATCTAATCAGACGCCAATGAAAAGTCATTTTTATAAATAGATAAGTATTTATAATTACATACCTGAGATTATGCAATTCATAGATATTATTTATTAATACTGAGATATTGTTTAACTGATACGTACTATTGCGACTGTCATATAACATATTAATGTTTTCATGTGTTTTCAAAATTGCTCTATCTGTCTCTGATAGTCTTCGTAGAATATTTTCGTAAATCCATTTCACATACATCAGTATGATTTCTTAAAAACGATTAATCTGAAATATTGCAGTAATGAAGAAAGATAAAAGAAAATATAACTTTTATTGCTTTAGTCTATACATCACACCTATGATAATTACACTTACGCCCTGACGAAAATCGCAGTCTTGAAAAAGACTTTCAGAAATTTAAACGAAAAATAAGCATAACTGAAGAACATAATAATATTCACAAGAGTTATTGAAAATGAGCACACAACTGGTATTCTGGTATTCAATTTTTTGCTTTATTTTTTGAAGCGTTTGCCGTGAAATACTTCTAGTACAGTTAATAATTTGTTGACGCATATCGTGCAAGTTGAAGCCAAAAAGTGCCGGTTTTAAATGGCCGCAAAAAGAAGTCGAGGTCTGTCAAGTTTTCTGTTTGCGGACTCTATTCTATTGCTCCACGTCTACTAATCGAGTGTTGTGCTAAACTTTGATTAAACCAGTTACAAGCAGTTGCAATATAATATGGCAAATCTTTCTATAAAAGCTGTTTCCAGCATGACTTCTCTCAGCCATAAGATGATCGATGATGATTGTTGCTTCATATATGTCCTTCTCTTAAAATGTCCGGATTTTCATCAGTATAGTATCGTATATCGTGTTGCCTATTTAAATAAAAAGTGCCTTTAGCACTACAGCAACCTGCAAAATTCTGTGGTCGGTTGTAATCAGTTTCATTCTTGGGTTTTTGTACAAAATAAAAGCTTTGAAAGAGATTAGAAATTAGAAACGAATCGTGGTTTCTGCCTATCAGATGTTATCAGCATCACTTCAAGTACCTACCTTCACAGCTTTCGCTTCGTTAACTTGTTTGAACAACAATCGCCACTATAGGATAAAGTTAGAACCAACTAGATCGACAAAAACAAGAAACCTGATCCGAATTATTGTTGAAACTTTGAAATGACGCTGAGAACGCCTGGTAGGCAAAACCATGGTCCATCTCTAATTATTAATCTTTTTTATTGTACTAGAGGCTGATTCCTGCATTTATATCATGAGCACGTATTATTTTTGGCAATTTTTGGCTTATTTTCAAATTTTTCAGCTTGATGGCTACGTTTATAAAATTTAACCATACAATATAATTAATTACTCGAAATTTTTCAACGATGAGACAATTTTGGAAGAAATGAATTAGTTTTTTTTTCATTAGGCTAACATTTGGTTATGTCTTACAAAGATAGGTGATAGCTTTACCACTTGAATCAAATTCAAATTCTTTTTTAGGAAAAACCCAGAATAAATTAAAAAAATTATCTTATACCAGCATCTTGAAGTCCCATTCTTCCGGCGTTTCTTTGGTATGTACTGTAATAGATTGCCTGTCTTAGTATCGTTGTACAAAACCATTATTTCATCTATGAAGAACTTATTTTCATATTCAATCTGAGTGCAGTTTACTCGAATTTTGCAAGCAAAGGCTTGAATGTATCAGTCTGTGTAGTTTCTTCTATTTTTTCATAGACTATAAGACTGAGTCCCTATTCAATCTCCAGAAGTCTTCAAGCAATAGAAATCTGGTTGCTCTTAGTACTAAGCCACACGAGCGAGGAAATCGCGTCGAGAGACTCGCGGCGATTTACACGCCGAAGAAATGAGTATTTAGACGAGCACGTAAATCGCTGCGATAAGACATAAGTACAGTCCCGATCTTATTTTTAATTTATATGTAAGATGAATACCGTTCAGATAGGTTGTATCGCTGCATTGTGCATTTATAAATATAGAAACCAAGGAAGAAGGCATCGTTTTTGGGTGCATCGAACGCTACAAAATAGGTTTACGACGAGACAATTTCATCCCATAAGTTCTTCGTATAACTTCCATTTTAAATCTCTATAGCTATAATCTTTTAATTTTATATAATTTAATGCTGGACGAATTTCTACCACATTGATACATTTTTCAGTATCAAACATCTTGCTTTCTTGACTATACCGTCGCGTGTCTATCGCGCTCGTCTAGATGACACCATATAAACGAATGAATTGCGTTTACACAAGACGAGAGACTCGTTGCGATTATCGCTATTCAACGCCGACGATTGCGTTTGAATCGCTCTCGTCGGCGAGACCCGGCGAGAGCGTCGCGATTTTCTCGCTCGTATAGGTTGCAGTACTTAAATCAATGATTTGCATTTCAGCGTGCAAATCGCCGCGAGTCTCTCGCCGCGATTTCCTCGCTCGTGTGGCTTAGTACTTAATCTGAATTGGTATCGCTTGAAGAGCCAGTCGTCTTCTTGTTCTTATCTTTTGCTTTTGAAATTTAAGCCGTACTTTATGACGGGCCATCATTATTTCTTTTCTGAAACATTTCAAGTGGATTGTTTTCATGAAATCACACTGTAGAAGTTTTATATAAGAAGCCCAACATGAACATCTTTTAAGTTATTTTCTTCTTCTAAATATATGTATATTTAATCTGAAGTAGTATTTCAAGAGGTGACAATAACACCAGATGATCAAGTATGTAGAATTATATCTGTAAGTGCAAGTTGTGGTGTAATAAGTAGGTGTACGAGTTTATGTTTTATACCAGTAAGCATTATATTGGTAGCGACTATTAAGTACATACATAGA
>CM043015.1:171634922-171688843 GCA_023690525.1 Holotrichia oblita | reverse complement strand
CTATGATATTTATATAGAGATCATGCTTAACGATCAACGGGTGCATTGTTATTAGCGTTTTTAATAACATTATTAATTACACGGAACAATAAACTTTTTATCCGTGGAAACAGCATACGGTAGAAACTTCATTGTTTATGATGTCGATCACTTCTATAAAGTATGAATCTACATTTAAACTAAATATGAAGATATGGTTACTGAGAGCAGCAGTAAAGGCGTTAATAACGTAACAGAGTTAAAATTTATTAGTTAGTTTGCGATGTCTGAATTTTGAAAACTCCACTATGGCATTGTTTTGCGCCCGTTACGAGCTTGTGTTCTTTTATGATACTTCTGGTCTCTGGTTGTTAATCTACATTTGATGTTAGTGTATTAATATTCTTAATGATACTGTGTTGCGTTACTATGGTACTGAAAAGGCTGAAGAAATCCACTTTGCCGAGCATCATCATTACAGAAGCAACGGAAGTTCAAAAGCTCACTTTAGCAAAAGTAGTAGCTATGCAGTAGGAATAAGTCATCCAGTATAAGCTCTCAAAGTTTTAGTAATTAATACATGTTTTTTGTTTTTTTATATGTATTTGTGTTAGAAGTCTAAAGCTCATGCACAACAAACAAATGATCGCTGTTATATTTTTAATATATTTTTATATTTTATTTACACATAACTTACACACACAAACAATACAGCTTATGAAGACTAAGTAACTAGCACCCACCACAGAAAAGAATATGTCAATTCAAAAATCAAATGTATAGTATTGAATATATACTTTTGAAAAAATTATTCAAACCTTATTATATTGAAAGTTACCAGCTTCTATGCCAAAATTGCGTTTTTTTTTCTATTGTAAGCCATGCTTATAATATTGTTTATTTGAAAGAAACATGTGATAATAATGATAATAATATGTAATGTATGTATATAATTATTATTATTATAACGACACTATCATGCAATAAGAGTAAATAAAATGGACACAATGTTATTCAAGAACATCTAGCTTTAGCTTGAGCTTATAAAAAATGTTTTTAACACATTAAATTACGATGGAGATAGTTTTAGAGGGACAGTGGTTATCACTGAGTTGCCTTTTTTTTCCGACAGAAATGAGTTGATTACAAGAATTTATGAAATGTGAGTTAAAATGGATTTATCTGCGACAAAAAGCTAGTAGAGTTCAGCCACAAATGATGACAGTGTATTTTATAAGCGACAAGAAAAAGAAGGGTCTTAGAGCTAATATGACCGGTGGTCACGACGGTTTACCAGGATTCCTACTTAGAGATTGTGTAGTGCTTTGTGACCCACTTGATACATTATTTAACTTGCTACTTCGCTCTTCAACTTTTCAACGTGCTGGAAGGTTAGCAGAATTACAGCGTAAAGGATATTATTGCGACGTCTGTAATTAGTGACACATCAACATATTATCAAACTGTGTCAAAATATTTGAGTTTATTATGCATGATAAACTGTCGAACAGCATTAAACCATATCGATCTATTAATCAATATAGTTTTATCAGCAACCAGTCTATCGTTACTAATATAGTTGAACTTACTCAATATTTAAGTGAGGCCCTGGATACTCGGAAACAAGTTGATGTTATCTATATAGACCTCAGTGAGGCGTTTGATATAATTGATCACTAAATACTTAGGTACTGTGAAGTTACTCTCGATGGTGCATCTCCGAAATTCGTTACCTTTTTAAAATGATACCTACAATGGCTATACTTCCAATTCTTTTATCGCATGTTACCGTTGCTTTTCATTATCTACATTAATGATCTTTTAAATTCATTAGATTGTAGGGCATTTGCCTATACTGATGCTCGCAATATTTTTAATAAAATTATTTCTACATCAGACTGCCTGGACCTGCAAAAGAAATTTCACTGCTATCAACCAATGGTGCGTAAAGAACAAAGTTCATTTCAATATTGACAAATGTGCCATTCGTTCATATACTAAGCGCTCTGAAACCACTACTATTATTGAAACCATTATTTCAAGGGTAGTGTAGTTAAAAGACTTAAGAGTGCTTTTTGATTCTCAGTTATCTTTTACACAGCACATCACTGATACAATATCCGCCAGAATAAACAGTACCGAAATTAAACATTTTTATTTTTTAAACTTTGTAATTTAAGTGTTCAAAATGTTCACCATTACGACGCAAACAAGCTTCATATCGATTTTGTAAGTCACCGAACATATTTATAAAAAGTGGTTGATGTAACTGCCTGAAAAATGTTTGAATTCTTTCTCGTAGTTCTGCAATATTCTCCGGCGGATTTTCTGAGCGAAATATTTTGTCTTTCATCATGCCCCAAATATATGCATCAGGTGGCGTCAGATCCAGTGAATGAGAAGGATATTCGAAGTCTGTTCTTCGGGAAATTATTCTATTATCAAAATGTTGACGAAGTACATAAGTTGAGAGTGCGCGCAGCTGTATGGTTCGTTGTACTATCTTGTTGAAACCATTGTGTGCGCATCCGCAAATTTAGTGCACGGCAAAAGTTCTGTAAATCTTTCACAAAAGGTATGATAATGTTCTCTCTGCAACGTTCTTGGTTTACAGTAAGTAGATTCTGATTATCGTCTTCAATGAAATATGGACCAATTATTCCAGGATCAGAAACCGGGCACCAAATTGTAACTCGGACACTGTGGAGTGGTTTGTCTACAATAACATCAGGGTGTTCAAATCCAAGGAATCGAGTTGTTTGTCGATTAATATAGCCGCTAAGATGAACGTGACTCTCGTCTGAAAACCATATGTTTTTCAAGAAATTGGAATCCTCGTAAATTAAGCTCAATATGCGACCACAGTAAATTTTCCTTGGATGTTTGTCCGTCGTTGTCCAACTTGAATACGATATGGATAATCACCAATTGATTTGAACATCCGACGTGTAGATGTTACACTGATGTTGAGTTTACATGCAGTTCTTACAAGGCTTCTTTGCGGTGACTACACAACTTCATCAAAAACACGTCCTGTGTTTTCGTTGGTACACACTGTTTGTCGACGACCTGAAGAACCTTTACGTGACACAGTACAATACCAGTGCGACGAAATTTCTCAGCAACAGCTAATATCACACTTTTACTTGGGGCTGCTTTATTAAATTGTTGTTGATATCTTACTACCGTCTGTTGTAAGCTTGGACCATCATTGCGACCATTTCCGTATGAGCGAAAATAATGTTACCAAAAACACTTTTTCTGCTGTTGTTAAAACCATTTTCGATTCAAATTCAACTCATACGTTAACTAATGACAATTAAGTCAATAATAACAAATGCATATTACATAAGCAACTCCATAGCACCTTAGATTTCGGTACTGTTTATTCTGGCGGATACTGTATTAGCTTATCTGCTTCGAAATCTCTAGGTTTCCTTATTCACTTTTCGAGATGTTTTAGCAGCCGAGACACACTTAAAATCTTGTAGTATCGTCTGGTTCGCACGAAATTGTATGCGTTTTTTATTCTGGTACCCTCATTGTTTTTATCAACAGCTGTTAGTTGAAAGAGTTCAGAAACCTTTTTTGAAATACTTATTACATAGATTGCATCGTTTTTATCTACCTTGTGGGTCTGATTACAACGATCTATTTCTCTACCATGCATTAATGTCAGTGGGTCAAAGAAGGGTAGATTGCCGCAGTGGTTAGGAGGCTGACTATCGCGTTGTGGTGGAACGATCGGAGTCGGGTTTCAATTCTCCGGAACGAAGATGACATTTTCTCAGAGAATTGGATTCCGATCGACCTACCATTCGCTGTTGCAAACAAAGTGATTAACAGCGAGGCATTATAAAGGCGATATAATGCTGTCACAACGCCACGTAAAACGACACAGCGAAAGTTGCAGTGATAATCATACGAGCGATACCTACAGCTTAAGAAGTCGTGGCAACTAGCATCCACCACACATAAAAAAAGGATTCAAGCTAGTGGTAAAGGCCGTAGCCGGGTAAGTATGCGTTGCCGGCCCCCGGCGATTTTTGGCTGAAAATTAAGGCATATATTTGACCCCCTAAAACTGAATTTTTTTTTCTGATAGCGTATAAAAAGGTGCATATTTTCATTTTTTTTTTCGTTCCGATCGGACAACCTAATCGTGAAATAAAAATTTTCAAAAAAATGTTGGTTTTTATTATTTTACTCGAAGGCCGTTCAATATTCAGCTGAAAATTTGGCTGTAGGCGACTTTTAGGGGGTCAAATATATGCCTTAATTTTCAGCCAAAAATTGCCGGGGGCCGACAACCCATACTTACCCGGCTACGGCCTTTCTATCTAAACTTGTTCATTGAAATATTGACTTCTAACTACTTAGTGTGCCAGGTTACGGGAATTATTCTGATTTACAAACCACGTAGTTTTACAATAAAACTACTTACTATTGTATCATGTAATAAACTGCTAAATGTGTTAAAAATAATACTCCTATTACATATAACTTATTGTTATATATTATAAATATTATTATATTTTTGGATCAGTTTTATTGTGACTCAGTTTATGGCGTAAGTATAAACATTACTGCAGAATGTAGTGTTGACTAAATGACTGACCAAATGTATCCGTTTGTTATTGCATTAACCAACATGACGAAATGGTTTGGTAAATTGTAAGATTTAGATATTTACGAAGTGATAAGGGCATAGCGTAGTAAGACTAACAAAAACATGTAATGACGTAGCGTATACAGTAAAAACAATATTTATCTAATTAATAACTAGCTTGACACTAATTCATGTCGCAGTAGCTAATTGGTATATTTGTTATGGAGATCAAATGTTGACTGAAAATAGAATTTCTCTTAAACTTTTAATAAGAATTGATGATTAAATGATCTAAGACATATGTACTTACATGCAACATACTTAGTAAATGAAATGTAAAATTTCTTTAAGTATGTACGATGATGACTAATACCTTTAGCTTCAGTACTCTTTGAAGTAACATGTCAGTGTAGGTATATACAATTAATGCAATTACGTTTTATTTTAGATATTTCATATAACCCTTATCGATTATTGTACATACTTATATGATATAATGTATGTATTATAGTAGGCATTATACAGATT
Organism: Holotrichia oblita; assembly: GCA_023690525.1. Lineage (NCBI taxonomy): Eukaryota > Metazoa > Arthropoda > Insecta > Coleoptera > Scarabaeidae > Holotrichia > Holotrichia oblita. The sequence continues at coordinate 171,683,727 of CM043015.1, read as the reverse complement.
TAAATTGCATATTGAAATAATATTTTCCCATTCTAGTATTGTGAGTAATTATACGCTACACTCGGTTTTGCACAATAATAATTTATCTTCGCATCAGAAATCTTATTCCTTTGAATTTCGCGGAAGCTATACAGTAATATAATAGATTATACAATACATTTATTGTGCTAGTGAACTCAGGGCTCAGTGCGGCTTAACTTTCGATATTCACCAAGAAGCAATAATTGTTGTTATTTCGAAAAACTATGACCTAAATGTTCTTCTATCTTGTGTTGTAATGTACTTTTATATTTAATGTATATATTCATAGGTCTAAGATATGTTATCTATTTACATTAACGAGAGGATATTTCTTTATTGTAATTGGATTTTGCGAAGGTTGCGTACAGTAGATACCAAATATAATTCACACAGTGATATCAGGTATTAATATAATTAAATGAGCTTATAGGTTTCAGACATATTTAACTTAATCGGTATTAAGTTTTATATAATCATTCATTGCAGAATGATTGGACCTATTATATACAGAGCAGTAAGTATGGTTTATAGGATAACCTTCAGCATCCCTCATAGTTTGTAGTCGATTATTACAGAATTTAGGAAATTTTTCTTGCATCTCTGTTTAAATTTAACTTAATTTTATACAGAATTCTGCAAGTTTCTCGCTAATTTAATTGTAATGGATAATTCAACGGTCTATATTAATTCATTACAAGTTTTCAGGGTGTTGTCGCAGAGATAAGTTTATTATTGACATTTTGCTGATCATGCTGTCAGCTTCTTCAGAAGGTTTCTAAGACAAACTTTAAAACCCCTCTAAATAAGCTGAACTTATCTACGCGGCAACATCCTGAAGACTTCAACGACCGTCGTGGAAACCTACGCTTAACTACTATTTATTCATTTTTTCGGTAAATGGAGTAATCGAGTAATGCGTCTTTAGGTCAAAGCTTGCGAGAAATCAAACTCAATAAGATGTCAGAGGAAACAAAATACTTTTCACCCATTAAAATAATAATCATTAAAGCTACTCCATCGCAAGAATTTGGCAAATCTCTATATCCTATTCATAAAACACCTTCACTTCCTCAATTTCGTTTCTGCAAATATCTATACCTTAAACATGTAAATCTGATCGCAACACATTTGAAACTATTGCCGACTATTCGGTATTTGCTTCGATATATGCTTCACATTTATTACACAACAGCAATTCGGAACTACTAATTACAGGATAATCCTACCAGTAATATGTACAACAACAGAGATAAACAAAAGAACAGAATATAAACTTCTAAAGACTATAAATCTATAACTAACAAAATCAAAACAAGAAAGAAACTGAATAGCATCAAATTTAGACCCTAAATTCACTTAACAGAACTTTTTTTAGACGCCTTAACTTAGCATTAAATAAATCAATATTATAGCAATAGATATGTATTAACATTTCTACGGATAAGTATTGTGAGTGATTGAAAACGATGTGTTACTACATAAAAAGTGAGATTATTTCTATAGTTTAATCTGGACACATAGAGATTTACCTGAAACAATAAATTAGGAGAATGAATCATTCCAGCTTGAACTAGATTAATATTTTTCAGATATCAGAATTCCACATTATAGACCAATATTTAAGTTTTGTGTTCAAAAAAGCGCCATCAGAATTTACTAAGGCTTCGGCTCTCCAACTACCTGGTATTTCTGCTTAGACATCTTAAAGTTCGATAGCACTATAAACAAACATCATCCAAATGCTTATTAAAACTTAGACTAGAGTCGAAGAAAATATTAAACATAAAATTATATAAATTAAACTCCAAGCGTATAAAAAAGCACTCATTGTATAGTTCCACACAATCAGTGCGTTTTACTACTTTATGGAATATCTTCAAATCGTCTATATTGAGAAGGCACTACATGATAATGTTTTTGTGATACCATTTACAAATATACTAAATAGCAGTGGATCGAAACAGAGCCCCTGACAATGACGCAGACAAATAAAATCTTTTTCCACAATATTTCACGAAGTTTGTACTTGCAGTTAGAAATGGCTGAAAAATCTGAATGATGCCATCTGATACATCACATTGCTGTACATCTTCTCCAAAATCAATGAATTAACATCGCCCGTCGAAAGCCTCAGATACTTAATGGATGCATTTACATAGATTAATAGCCATGAATCTACCTTAATGGAGGATACAAGAACGCCATTGCTATATGTTGTTTACATCTGCGTCTCGTCCAGTATAGTTTTGATTTTAACATTTATACCAGGGGATTTTTTTTGCGTGTGAAGTATAAACACTACTCCATCTGCATAAATAAAAGCAAACTTCGCAATGAAGACATATCGCTGCAAACCTTCTACCATCAGCTTGAATATAAGTTTTTCTTCCCACTGCTTTGTTTTTATATTTTCTACCTATTTTTGTCTGAAGTTAAGTTGTTTATATTATTGTTACAGTTTGTTCATTTGAATGGTCGTTAGAATTTCAGAATATAGAAATTTCCGAAAATATCTTACAGTACTAATACTTTTGCGTTGTCATTGAAAAGATTGTAGCATAAATAATTATTATATGTTAATTTTAGAGTTACCAGTACGTACGAATACTTTGGCTGTCTATTGTAACTTGTAAATTATTTCAAAATTTATGCGATGAATCTTTCGAGGGCACGGTCATTCATTGAGTCAATGTTGCTTTCTACATTCAAATCTACATATTATGTATGTATGAATATGTGTGTACTCAACCGCGTTCTGTGTAAGTTGTATATAGTAAATAGAAGTGTACTTACATATCAATAAAAAGATTTTGTAAACATGACCCTCAAAGTCGGTGAAGGTTAAAGATTATCATTATATGAACGGAAGGAAATAATTTTGAAAGATGTTTGTCGGCATGCTTTAGATATATTCAGCTCTTCTTTTATTTTTATATCAGATGCTGTTCGAAGAATTAGTAAAATCTTGTAATTATAATTAGAACTAGCTTTCCTATTATAAACTTGGAATAAGTAATTATGATCAACACAAGTAAAGTGTTCGCTGCTTGGCATGTAATAAAGATGTATTATTTCTATGATAAGATCATTACAATTAAACTTGCCTATCGTGTCCGCTTAACAGAATACTACAAAGCGTAGTAAACACTGGGCCTTTTTTGCAATTATACATAATACAGTCTATCAAACCTTGTAATAATTGTCAACAAAACTCGAATACTCTCAGCTTTCCAATGAAGGGAAAAATGACTGTATGTGTTTCAGTAACAAACCATTTTTAAAATAGAAAATAAAGCCCATTTGTAGAGTGTTTCTTACAGAATTTGTTAAATATATTGGATGCGCAAATTTATTTTAAAGGATTTTCAGATTAGTAGTATTAAATTGTATCGGATAATGTGGCAACTATCTTCATGTTGAAGCGTCATTGAATGTTATGTATGTGTCATTTTTTCGAAGTGTAAACAACTTTTTTTGAGCTTCGACTATGTCAACTTTTGTGCTTACAAACCCCATTCGCGTGAAGCTTTGCTTTTTTGTTTTCATCTAAAGAAATGTATAGCGGAAAGTCATTGTATGCCATGTGAAGCTTATGGAAAACATGCTCCATTACTTTTGACTTGTGAATTTTGGTTTATATGGTTCAAAAATGGTAATTTTGATACAAGCGACAACGCAACAACAAGCCAGCAACGTTTGAAGACGCTGAATTAGAGGCTTTATTGGTCAAACTCAAAAGAAGCTTGCTGAATCTTTGGGAATGACTCGACAACCTATTTCATTGCGTCTAAAGAACATGGGTATGATTCAGAAAAAAGGAAATTAGGTTTCATAATATGAATTGAAACCAAGAGACATCGAAAGGCGATTTTGCATGTCTGAAATGCTGCTTCAACGGTACAAATGGAAGTCTTTTCTGCATCATATCATTACTGGGAACGAAAAATTGATCCATTATGATAACCCTAAATATATGTGAGGCCCAGCCAACCCGACACATCGACTCCAAAGCCGAATATCAATGGTTCGAAGATGATGCTGAGTATTTGCTAGGATCAGAAGTGTGTGGTGGTTGAAAAGAGATTAAATAATTATCTTCAGTAATCTATAAATACATGATGGCGTGTATTTAGCGTAAGGAAGTTTTTATATGTATCCCTAAAGGCGCCAGCTTGAGATTTTGTTTGATAGCAATTTTAAGTTTGTCCTTTTGAAAATATTATGATATTAATCATATGACACATTATTGTAGCTCTTACACTTACGGAGATATTTGATTTATAATAAATAACCATTTTTAGTTTTTTGACTTTTAACTCTCTTGACATCTAATAATAATTTTTCCAAACAGATTTTAAAACAGCACATAGAATTGCAAAATATTGGTCCTTATCAGTAATGCTCATGTAATTCGACTGAATTTTGGATACTGCATATATCATTCTGATGAAGATTTATTGAATAAAAGTCCGTTTATTTTTCCAATGTAATTCTATTTATTTCTTATGGTATTGAACAAATTACTGAAATTTTGTATGTAAAAATAAATAGCATTATTTTGGCTTACTGTTGTTAGATGTACTTCGGATAAAAAAAAACCTAATGTATGTACATTAGAACGCTTCTCTTTGGCTATTTCTGTTTTCTAAATTTTATTGCTTCTTATTGCTTGTTATTGCCGTTGTTATTAAACATTAAAACTTGTTTATGGCATTTATTGGTTTGCGAAAGTATTCACTATATGGAATTCCATTAGCACATTTGCTAAAACAGTACAAATGTGTTAATAACTTTACTTTATTTAGTAAGTGGGAAACCTACACTTTACTGTGTGTATAAACGCTTAAAGATTAAATAAGGGCGGCCTATTTAATAGACCACAATTAAAAAGCTAAGCATATCATAGGTGTTATTTGAAAGCGTTACGAACTTCATTTTGCTAGATATCGCGAACATTTATGGTCGCACAAGCATCTAAGCACAACCATTATACATTATGTTTTTACAGCTAAACAAATAGTAAGGAAGTCGTTTGGTTACAGATATTAGAGTTGAATGTTTCTATTCGCTCCTACGATTATGATCTCATCGCTAGAAATGTAATCGAGAATTGGCCGACTAAGTTTTTCTATGAAAATTAAACCTTAATGCTTTTTAATATGTCAAGAACGAAATATTATTCGCAGTTGTATGATGGCAGTAAACTGTATATTTCATAACAAGCTTGTAATCCATATTCGTAATACACATGTATGCAAAGTCATGTGTAATATAATATGTAATACTCTATTTATGTATACTCCGTTTTAAGACTAGGAAATTATTCGTGCAATTGTTCATTCATCACTAATGTACACATAGAGTTGTAAAAGTTTGTGCACTTCGGATATCTGTTGTGTTGGATAGTTTCGTGTAAGTTACTCGTTTTTACATTATATGTAGTATAAAATGTTAAGTATTCATGATGAAAATACGTGAGATTGTGATATTTAAAGTAACTAATATGTCTGCAAGTAATAAAAAGCTCTAGACGACTATTTTTTTTAATTTTCCTTACACAAATATGTAAGTATAGTCTTATATATATGTATGTACATATATTCGTTCACTTCTAAGCAACTATAAAAGCTTCAATCAATATAACAAGTTCTCTTACTTACTATGTACGAGAAACTAATCGTGCGCCTATGGATACTTAACGAATAAATGATTGTTATCGAGAATCAAAATTTAGACTAAAGCTTGACCTTTTTAGGCCCGCTGTCCGTCTTCAATGTAACAAGCCTGTTTCGTCCGCCCATTTGAGTCTAATAAAAACTTGAATCAGCCCGTTAGACCCGTCTAAGATATAATATATACATACATATTAAAAAATCTTTTATTCCTATACAAAATATAAAGTTCGAATGGGTATTAACTATGCAATTATAATAAATAATTGCAGTACACATATGTATGTAGGTATAGATACATACATATGTAAAGATGAAGAAGTTACAGTTAAGAATAGCAATCTCTAAAGAATGTACAGGATATCTCTAATTGCAGTACACATATGTATGTAGGTATAGATACATACATATGTAAAGATGAAGAAGTTACAGTTAAGAATAGCAATCTCTAAAGAATGTACAGGATATCTCGGGACGCGATGCGGTTAACAGAATATATGTAGTGAAGTAATAAGAACTGCGATTTGAAGTTTTTAATGATTTGGTGATATATACTTTCGATTTAAAACAGTTTAAAATTTCTATTGGTTTCAGTTGCACTGGAAATGTGTATGAACGTCTTTATTTGAAACAGTATTACCTATGTGTTTTTTACTGATTTATATTGCTGAGAAAATTCTAAGACTACTTTGCTTAATAAACCTTGCCTCTGAAACTATTTTTTTTGAATTATTTCATTGTAATTTAATATTAAATTGTAATGTTGATTGTATTTTCAAGTCTTTACATATGTTTATACTTCTTATTTCGTCTTTCTTGATTACCTTTCATACTTGCCTCAAAAACTTCATTTCGACAGCTTGATGTTTTGTTTTTCATTCAGTACCATAATTCGTAGTCAAATATTAGTACAAACTAAAAATTTATGTTTTTCTTTATATTCGTTTGTTTATTTCACCTTTTATTGGTATAACTTTTGTTTGATTTATGTTAAATGTCACACCATTGTCTTGTAGTTACTTATTCTACATATTGATCTTATATTGTAAGTTGTGTTATTTTCGTATTTTTTATAGTACAGTTCATAATTATTGCATTCATAAATATTGTAAATAAAATTGGGTTTAGGTTTCTTCCTTGTCGTAGACCATTTTTGGTGGTGAATGTTCCCGATATATTATAACCCCGGCGTTAATATCATTTTCATAGACTTTTTAATTAATTTTAAACGTTTACTCTTTATGTTTCTTTCTTTTGAAATGCTTTACATTCTATCCTTTCTCGAGATTGATAAATGCCAAGAACACCTTCCTTTCAAGTGCCCCTTTTGTTCTTTGTTTAATTGATCATGCATGGTTCCGTGTGCCATTTTCTCGTCTAAATCCACTGTGGGCTTTCCTAGTGCTGTACACATTAATGATATACCTCTCATATTTGTATACTTCATTGTACATATCCAGCATAATTTATTGTCCTCCTTACTCCAGGTTCTTTATAATTTTCGACGTTATTTTATCATGTAGATATTGCTGGTGTACCGTTTTTAATTTTTTTATTTGTGCTTTTAGTTCATCCTTGGTTATCATATCACCATCTTCTTCTGTTATTATTTATTTTTCCGTTGATAGTTTTTATTTTTTTTATTTCTTTCCCTTCTAAAAGTTTTTGGAAATATTTTTTCCATATTTCTGTTATCTCTTCCTGATCTGTTATCAAGTTTCGAACGTCATCTTTAATTTTTTTTTAATGTCTGATGGGTGCTTAGTTGCAGTGACTTCCTAAGCTGTGCAAATCTCGCGGTGTAGTTTTTGTGAGTGCATAATTGTGTTAAAATGGCTCTGTAACAGCATTAAATCGTTTTTTATAATGCTGCACTGTTAATCAGTTTGCTCCCAAGAGCGAATGGTAAGTTAATCCGGATTTCAATTCTTCGAGAAAAATGTCACCGTCTTTCCGGAGAATTGAAACCTAGCTCCTATCGTTCCGCCACAATGATAGTCAGCTTCTTCACCACTGCGGCTATCGAATCGTTTTAGTACTTACTGGTTTACTGCTTACCCGTTACTGCTTTCTGTGTTTCCTTTGTTTTAAATAGTTTTAACACTCCGTGAAATAATTTTTGGTTGTTTTTGTTATTTCTTTCCATCCTCTCTCTAAATTCGTTCCATTTGTTCTTCTTTCCTTAGCAAATCCGTAGCAATTGTTATTACTTTTTTATATATTTTAAACAAGTCGATAACCGCAGTAGTTAGGCGGCTCTCCAGTATTGTGAGAGAATGCTGGTAGCCGGGCTTCAATTCTCTAAGTAGATGGTGATTGTATACATCGGAGAACTGTATCCAGAGCGAACTACAATTTGTTATTGGGAGCAAAGTGATTAACAGCGCAGCATTATAAACGGCGAAATAGTGCTGTAACACACAATTTACACAGCAAAAGTTGCATCGATAGTCAGATAATCAGTAATATGGCTTAGAGCTGCAATTAGCATCCATCACAGATAAAAAATTATTATTTATAATTTATTTTTTAATGTGTGGTGGGTGCTTAGTTGCATTGACTACTTAAAATGTATTGCTTGTATGACTATTCGTGCAACTCTCGCTGTGTAGTCTTGTGTGCGTATAATTGTGTTCAAATGGCCTTGTGACAGCATTATATTGTTTACAAGCATTCGCTGTAAATTGCCGATGAATATTAAGAGTTTGGAGATACATTTTCTCTTCCAATTATAGGAATATCTTACACATTTTAACTTCATATTAGCAACCGTTTCTGGAATACAATTACATATTATTAGCAATAATCTTATTCTAAAGCGATCGTTACTGCTGCGAAATTATGTATGTATGTTTTAGTTTCAAATTGAAGCGCCAGCAATGAGTATATAGTCATGCTATTATCTATCACAAATCCAATTTTAAAAATCTTTCTTATAAGTACTTACTAATAATTGAGAGTTATTGAATAGTGTGTCTTTATGATAAAGTAATAAAGATTTATTTGAATGCTCTGATATTTCAACTCTTATACTAGTCTAATTTAGTAGTCTAATACCATAGTATCTTTCCAGTTACTAAGACCCACATTTTTTGTTTTTTACTGAAAGCAAGACCTTCGATTGAATTTTAATCATTTCCCCGCCAATGCAACATTTTTACGGTATTATCATGCCATCATTTAAACAATAAATAAATCACTCTCATTATCAGATTTTTTATGTTAAGTAAATATATTTGAGTTTTTGCTTGTTTGGTGACTTCATTGTGATACATCATTTTTTATTCCAACTCCAAAACCACCTGCAATGCTCACCATAGTGTTGCTTTTGAAATTTTTCATTTCTTTCTTTCAACTCTTTAATCTTGTTTCGCTGTATTCCTATGTATGTATTATACTTCACATAGTATAGTTATTTTAAGAGAGATACAGATATTTAGATATATATGTATATCTACGATCTCATCAAACATTTGAATACGTCCAATTTCCTTCGAGTTGCATCCACAATAACACTCAAGATATTTGTCTAAATTCCATCTTTTTCTTCTTAATCTGTATGTACATCTATATTTGATTGGAGATAGCATGCACTTAGTTTCTCAATGCTTATAGATAATTTATTCTTATAGAATTAGTAATCTAATTAAAGTTAACATGTTATCTGATATATTTTTCGTATCGTCATTAACAATCACTAACTCAATCTCGTTGGTGTATATTCAAAGGTTAGATATGTAAAGGCTGATTTAAAATGAAGCCTTGTGCAAAATCTAATGGTACGGATAGAATACAATAGGAAACGTTTCTTATTAGACCATTGAAATTCACGTGTTTGCATGTAATTGTTGAACTTTATAATGCCAACATATTGAGAATAAATTTGTAATAGACAATTATTATGTGTAACACATACAATGATATAATGATCTTAAAGGTCATAAGAAGTAGTGATGGTATTCTTTGTCACGTTAACGATCAGACAGTCGACACGTAAGAAAGCAGATTATGAAATAAAATGTATACAACGACTTTAATTCGTAAAATGAGGATATAGGAAAGAATGACGCATTATCGAATAGTTATTTTCAGTGATGAATCGATATTTAATTGTTTTCCAAAAGAGTGAAAGAAGAGGCTTAGAATTAAATAATATTGCAATTTGTTTCAAAAGTATGATTAGTTCAAGGTTTGTGCATTCAAATATATTACATAAGTGTTCATATACACGATATTGTAATTACTCGTATATCATAATTAAAATGTTAGAAAGTTGAGATAACATATATATATTCGTCAATGCAGCGTTGTAAAGAGGTGGCTAGACAAAAGTGTTGGCTTGACAGCCACAGAGGTAAGGGTGGCTGGTTATAGGTAGTCCAGTACTTATCATCCGAGTAATATAGATTTTTGGGCCACTGCAGCTGCACTCAACAGAAAAAATTCAATGTATTTAAAGTAACGTTAAGCTAACTTTTAGAAAAAGAACAAGATATCTGTTGTGTTAAATGATTGATTCTCTGATTCTTTTAACTATAACTTAGTCTTAAGCAGCCTCATGCATTTTGTTGATAAAAGAAAATTAATTTTTCAAGTATATTTTAAAATATTATATTGTTGCAATAATTACTGCATTACAGACCGGGAAAGTGAAGTTACAACGGATAATATTAATAATGTATAGCATATCAACAGTGCACCGCAAATTGACCCTAGCTTGGGTACCGAGACACGAAGGTATCAAAGGAAATGAGAAGGCAGATGCCCTGGCCAATGGAGGAGCGCCCAGGCAACTCGTTGAACCTATATCATCGTGTGGAACCACGGCAAAATAGCTAAAACCATGGAGAAAGTTGGCGGATAAATCCCTTGAATGGTGGAAAAGCTCTTCAGGACAGACTAAGGAATTCATCAAAGAATAGGTACATGCCTACCTGATGAACAACGGCAGGCGAACGGTCAGGTTGGTAGTAGGTCTACTAACAGGACATAACAGCCTCAATAAGCATATATGAGCAACCTTGCTCTGGCGGAAAACGCTATGTGCAAAATCTGCCAGACAGAAGAAGAGACCTCGCAACACACCTTGTGCCAATGCGAGGGTCTAGTCAGATTGAGGCTAGAGTGTATTGGCGAACTATATCCAGATACGGCGAGCTACATGAAGATAAACTCCGCAAGGCTAGAAAGCCTCATGAAGAAGGCAAAGCTAGACCAGGTGGTCTAGATAACAGGGAGCTACAGTAGACCCATAGGTCACAATGGTAAGAGGCTACTTAGCCATTCCATAAATTATTTATCTGTCTATCTACATATAAACAGCTAATTATGCTCAACTGCACTGCTAAACACAAATTTGGATATAACTCTTTTAATAGTTTTTAACGGAATATTAAAAAACGGTTTCTATAAAAATTAATTATAGGAATATTAAGAAATACGTTTTAGTCTGAACATTACAATATGAAATTTAGTGTATGAATATTACACCTTATATAGTTCACTTTTCGATATATACTGGTATATTGATGTATAATAGATTATCTATTTTATCTAATCAGACGCCAATGAAAAGTCATTTTTATAAATAGATAAGTATTTATAATTACATACCTGAGATTATGCAATTCATAGATATTATTTATTAATACTGAGATATTGTTTAACTGATACGTACTATTGCGACTGTCATATAACATATTAATGTTTTCATGGAATAGAGCAAAATTGCTCTATCTGTCTCTGATAGTCTTCGTGGAATATTTTCGTAAATCCATTTCACATACATCAGTATGATTTCTTAAAAACGATTAATCTGAAATATTGCAGTAATGAAGAAAGATAAAAAAATTTTAACTTTTATTGCTTTGGTCTATACATCACACCTATGATAATTACACTTACGCCCTGACGAAAATCGCAGTCTTGAAAAAGACTTTCAGAAATTTAAACGAAAAATAAGCATAACTGAAGAACATAATAATATTCACAAGAGTTATTGAAAATGAGCACACAACTGGTATTCTGGTATTCAATTTTTTGCTTTATTTTTTGAAGCGTTTGCCGTGAAATACTTCTAGTACAGTTAATAATTTGTTGACGCATATCGTGCAAGTTGAAGCCAAAAAAGTGCCGGTTTTAAATGGCAGCAAAAAGAAGTCGAGGTCTGTCAAGTTTTCTGTTTGCGGACTCTATTCTATTGCTCCACGTCTACTAATCGAGTGTTGTGCTAAACTTTGATTAAACCAGTTACAAGCAGTTGCAATATGATATTGCAAATCTTTCTATAAAAGCTGTTTCCAGCATGACTTCTCTCAGCCATAAGATGATCGATGATGATTGTTGCTTCATATATGTCCTTCTCTTAAAATGTCCGGATTTTCATCAGTATAGTATCGTATATCGTGTTGCCTATTTAAGTAAAAAGTGCCTTTAGCACTACAGCAACCTGCAAAATTCTGTGGTCGGTTGTAATCAGTTTCATTGTTGGGTTTTTGTACAAAATAAAAGCTTTGAAAGAGATTAGAAATTAGAAACGAATCGTGGTTTCTGCCTATCAGATGTTATCAGCATCACTTCAAGTACCTACCTTCACAGCTTTCGCTTCGTTAACTTGTTTGAACAACAATCGCCACTATAGGATAAAGTTAGAACCAACTAGATCGACAAAAACAAGAAACCTGATCCGAATTATTGTTGAAACTTTGAAATGACGCTGAGAACGCCTGGTAGGCAAAACCATGGTCCATCTCTAATTATTAAACTTTTTTATTGTACTAGAGGCTGATTCCTGCATTTATATCATGAGCACGTATTATTTTTGGCAATTTTTGGCTTATTTTCAAATTTTTCAGCTTGATGGCTACGTTTATAAAATTTTACCATACAATATAATTAATTACTCGAAATTTTTCAACGATGAGACAACTTTGGAAGAAATGAATTAGTTTTTTTTTTTTCATTAGGCTAACATTTGGTTATGTCTTACAAAGATAGGTGATAGCTTTACCACTTGAATCAAATTCAAATTCTTTTTTAGGAAAAACCCAGAATAAATTTAAAAAATTATCTTATACCAGCATCTTGAAGTCCCATTCTTCCGGCGTTTCTTTGGTATGTACTGTAATAGATTGCCTGTCTTAGTATCGTTGTACAAAACCATTATTTCATCTATGAAGAACTTATTTTCATATTCAATCTGAGTGCAGTTTACTCGAATTTTGCAAGCAAAGGCTTGAATGTATCAGTCTGTGTAGTTTCTTCTATTTTTTCATAGACTATAAGACTGAGTCCCTATTCAATCTCCAGCAGTCTTCAAGCAATAGAAATCTGGTTGCTCTTAATCTGAATTGGTATCGCTTGAAGAGCCAGTCGTCTTCTTGTTCTTATCTTTTGCTTTTGAAATTTAAGCCGTACTTTATGACGGGCCATCATCATTTCTTTTCTGAAACATTTCAAGTGGATTGTTTTCATGAAATCACACTGTAGAAGTTTTATATAAGAAGCCCAACATTAACATCTTTTAAGTTATTTTCTTCTTCTAAATATATGTATATTTAATCTGAAGTAGTATTTCAAGAGGTGACAATAACACCAGATGATCAAGTATGTAGAATTATATCTGTAAGTGCAAGTTGTGGTGTAATAAGTAAGTGTACGAGTTTGTTTTATACCAGTAAGCATTATATTGGTAGCGACTATTAAGTACATACATAGATATGTATTTATAAAAATAGTAATGTTTTAAAATAATGTAATACTGTTGTAAATAGATTACCCAACGGATTATGTCTAGGATTTGGGTGTTTATATACTTTTCTACAAATATGATTGATGATATATCAAATTTTAACTTAATTTTTCTTTTTATATTATTATTGTTTATTGTTTGTATTATTATTACTGTTCCGATTATGTAATTAATATATAACAGCGATGAATGGTTTATGTAGGCACAACATTCATCTTAAGCAAAGCCTCAGATACTGTACTCTGTAGCTATTTTTCAGCCAGGATAGTGAGACCATTATTTTTGTAATTTATACTATTCAAGTGTATACATAAACGTATTAATCATGCTAATATGATGATGTATAGTGACAATACCCAGTTATATCAATCGTTTACTATTAGTAATCTGGAAACCACCCGAGATCAACTTAATATTGACCTTCAAAGCATCGGGAGATAATAAGATAGGATATATTCGAGACCACTTAATGTGCAATTCAAACAACTAGGTATGTATTTAATTAAAACATTTGGACATTATAGCAAATAATACTTAACATTATTGATTATATTGCACCAGCATTGTATCGTTGTAGCAACAGTATCACGTTATTCGTATTTCATGTATAATCATACTTCATATTCTTTTTTTAATCGTTAGTTTAGTTTAAACTAGTTTCTTTCTCGATAAAGCAAATGGTTTTGTCGACTTTAATCGAGCTATTAAACGCAAATACATGTAGGAGTAAAAGGAAAGACTTATCTCCCCTTTATGTACAAAACGGAAATTGTACGAGAAAATGATCAAGGTGTGAATGTATATTCGTGAATGAGAGGTAATTGGATATCAGTACTATAATACAACTGTTTATATTCTGCGTGGTATGAAGTGGAAGCGTTTACTTAATCCGTTTTGACAAGTATCATATTTGTCGCAGATTTCATTGGGATTATGTTAATCATATTAATTAAGAATGTTACTACATGCGATAGATTTAACAGCAATTTTATTTTGTCAGTTGTCTTCCAAGTATAGTTTTGTTCTGTTATTGATTAGCACCATTCACATTATACTACCTTGTAAATTTGACAAGTGAGGCATAATTTAGGTTTGATATGATACATTGCTAGTAGATTTAATAAGGTTATGGTATTTTATAGTTAGGCTTCTAAGAATTAGAAGAAAAGACAAGGCATAGAATTTTGATTTTGTTTCTGTATATACTGACAATTTTTAAATGAAATTAAAAAATGTTAAGCTTCAATATTAGTTTTTGATGGAAAATTTGAAGTAAGACATTTTCTGCTTAAGATTATACTTTTCGGTAATAATAATTACGAACAATTATATTGCTGTAATATTAAGATTCAACTATACACTAGTGGCTGAAGAATAAGTGAAGCAAGTATTTTACCAAAAATTGCCTAGTTGAAATGTGTCACCAACTGATGGGCACATTTGTACATAACTAGATTCATCTGAGGTTTATAAGCTTTGTATTCCAGTATTCGTAATCGTATTAAATATTTGTCCCAAGTATCGCAGCTTCAAGCAACCGTCGTAAAAAATATTATTTATAAATTAGCTGTAATGAAGTAATTTTTACAAGCACTGAATAAGAATGGGAACTGCTGTAAGTATCTTCTGGTTTATCTGCCGCTTAAGGAGGAGAAATCTTCACTGATTGAAATTCGTTTTAGACTTGAAAACTACAATGATTATCTTTGAAAGGAAACTCTGGATTGCTTTCGGAAAACTTCCTAGGAAATTATAAATCACAGCATTATAAAGCTTTTCAAAACATGCTGCAAAAGCTTCACTATGAGCATTAAAATTCACTTTTTACAAACCCAAAAATCTGTGACAAATGAGCAAAGAACAAGGAAAGAGGGTGCCTTAGATTACAAAAGAAATGAAGCAGAGGCATTAGGGTAGGTGGAATATTAGAGAGTAGAAGGATTAAATGGTTTTGTCAAACAAAGAGACAACGGTCTTATTTATGAGTTTCAAAATTTCGATTAATATTATTTGATATTACAGGTTTGCAAAACTGAATATTAAACAATTGGCTTATTTTGGAGCATTAGAGAGAGGTCTGTCCGAATTCAATTGCGTAATGTCTAATTTCCGTGGAATATAAAAGTTGGATTAACGTTAATAATCACGCTTGGATATTGGACATGTGGTCTTCAAGTTAGTCAAGCTTAATTTCTCATCATCGTTGTCTAAAGGAAATCGATATCTAACAATAATTAGAAATGATGTTGGTTCTAATATTTGATTCTAAATATCCTAGGATTTATGCTTACCCTGTACATCTTGAGATGATTGTGTTTCACAATCTGTCCGTCACGTACGCGATTGACAGTGTGTTTTTTTTAAGCTGCTTTATTATATCTGAGAGGCAAGATACTTAAATTTACAAAACATATGTGCTATTGTATATTATGTTGTTATCCTAGAAACTAGGTTGTCTAGAAATTAATTACAACTGTTTTTATCTTGTATGCAATCATGAGTGTTATTTAGAGATAGTATTTATATTTTTTTGTAAAAGTCTGCATATGGTAATATATGTATAGAGAGATCCACAAACGTTTTGTTGGGCATATGTCGATTTTTGAATTTAAGTTCATTTTTAGTTAATGGTATCATTGGGAGTATCGAGCAAAAACAATATTTTAAACAATGTTAGCGTTGCTATATGTACTTGTTGATTGTTACTAAAAATAACTTAGGTATGTTTATTAGCGAACAAAAGCTCAAACGTAAAAGAAAACAGAAAATAGAAATTGAATCTTAGGTCTTAACAAAAAATGAAAAACAAAAGAGTGTACTGGATAATAATAATACATAAACTAAACAGTATTCATGTTTAATACAACACAATCCGTAATATTCGTGCGATCAATGTTCAGCATATTTCATTCTTAATGTGTCTTCTTATTCTTCTTTATCCAGCATATAGAAGAGTGGTTGGCTTAGGAGTTGTTCTTATCGCTTGCGTGTTAACTTCATTTCGAAAAGCATTCAACGAAATTTAAGTTTTGCGTATGTGTGTATGAAGCCGTCTGCTTCTTAATAGAAACTTCACTTATACCCATATTTACGTGTGTAGTGTATTCGAATTCGAATTGAATGTATTCGATATTCGTTGGAGTATGTTTTGACGTTTTTGAAAATCTTATATTGATTTCCTATTTTAATGGGCGCTTAAATGTATTTTTTTTTGTTTTGCAAAGCTGAAAAATTTGAAAGTATTTAGCCTATCACTACTCATGTAACATATTATTAGTAAATGACGCAACAGTCTGATAATCTTGATACATTGTTATCAGTTATTCATACAATATTGATAAAATCAAATGTTCAAACAGTTGGCTCTGTGGTGCTGTGACTATTACCTTCCATCTTTGCACAGGTAACATCTATTACAGTTAGGATAATGTTTACCATTCTTTTGTCTGTATATTGTAGCACTTGTGTTGTGTGCCACAGTGTAGGTTGTGCCTTAATGTAAATATTTAATTTACTGATAGTTTTTTTATGTAAGTAAAGATTTCAATGTATCATATGGAATGCACACATGTGCAAACCACAGTAAAAACTGACGTGTAAAATTCGCAATTTGGTGTCAAATTATGTTACTAATTGATGTATTACATATTTCATTGATTTGGTGAATACATATATCCATATCTATATACTAAATGTATAACTACATAAGATGTGGGTGTTGAAAGGTTTTTGATTATCATCGATTGTCTTAATCGTGATCAATAGCGGTTTATTAAATGTTTTTGCTTGTTCTCCAAGTGACTATTGTATTGATATGTGCCATGGATAAGATATTTTTCTAATAATCGTCGGGAAATATGTTATATCTCCAATTGTTAAGAGGAGGTGACAGTTCATGCTTATCGATGATATTTTTATAAACACGTAAATAAAAATGTATTTGTTGAAAGTTTATATACTATCATAATTCGATATTTTACTTTTATAGAGCCTTATCTTGCTTCTATCGTGTTTTACTTGACTTTCTGTGGATTTTAGATTTTGATTAAATTTCTGTTTTAGATTTACTCTTTCCTTATTATGTATATAAAGTTATTCGAATAAAGTGTGCTTACTCTGGTATTTGAAGGGACACCTTACTTAAAATATAAAAGTTAGAAAAAATATGATTTGTAGATGTAACATTTATTAGGGTATAAACCAAACTAAAAGATAATAATAAATAGATTACCATTTAAGAGAGAAAATCGGCTGAATAGTAGAAATCGTCGTGCATTCATTTGATTTATAACTGTGCGCATCCTTATGTGATAAGTAGATGGAAATGGGATAAGTGAACACAACTTATTTATAGTAAAAACAATCGTAAAATAAAATCTTTTTAACAAAAGGTGTTCTTAGTAATCTTTTGGAAAACAATTAATATAATCATACTGAAGTTGTGTAAGGAATCATCGAAGTTAGGTTAAGTTGTTAACTAATAGAAACATTTTTAGGAATTATCACACAAAAATACCTCTCGCATATGAAGTGCATTGCTCATGCTTCCAGACCCTGCAAGTTATGCACTGTATTCATTCTTCAATAAATGATTTCGTGGATGGTTTGTCACACAAAGGACTAAAGGATTTTTAAATATTAGAAGTAAAAGTCTTCTGATTTCCTTTAGAACGAAAAGATTTTTTTTGTTCCCTTCTGGATAGGTGCTTTCTTTTTACATTCCGAGGAAGCAGCAGTGCTTAACCTCAATTTTATTTTATTATTTTTTATTGTCCTTCCCGACGCTTCCTTTCCTTCAGCTCCTGGTTATACGGATTGTTGCATGTTGTACGAGGAGATGTGACTGTTCGATGTTTCTAGTTGCTCTTGATTATTACTAGGGAGCTTATTCAGTGTGAAAGTTTTGAGCTTTACCACTTTTAAGTTGTATCACTGCCATGAATTGATGTTATGATGTTTCTTCGCTTTGGGCTATCTGGTCTGTCACAAGTGATGGTGCGAAATTCATTTCATGAAATAGATCACTATCGCAAACATATATGTACATCTATGATTTTAAACACATATTTGTAATTTCTAAACATTGCCACTTCTATAAGCTTGAAATATACGACCAAAATGTTATTGAGTAATAGCTCTTCCAGGGTTATTCGACATGCATTTGTCACACTCAATTTAACCTTTAAAGGTTTGCAAAGACTAGTATTTGCTGTCTTTATGACTTCCGTGTAGCGGAAATGTTAATATTAGTCTATTAATCTTCTGAGCATTCATTAATTGTCTCTAACCTGTTGTGAGACTAGTAATTGGTAAGGAGTAGCAGTACTAGATCATTGAATGAGGAATGGGATGCTTGAAATGATGCAACAAGTTGACTAACAGCCCCGTATTAAAAAAACCACTACCATGCACCATCCACGTACTTCAACAAGGATTAGCATCTAGAAAATCATCATTGTGTCTTGGAAAACAATAATTGCCCTTGTAGTATATCAGTTTCACATAGGAAGGCAGCAAGGTAACGCAGTGACGTCATCGACTTCGGCATTTTAGAAATCTATCCACCTGTCTTCAAATTGCTGTTGCTTTGGCAATACGTCATTATTTATCAGCGATTGAAAGAAATTCTGAACTTCGATTGGTGAAAACATTCCAATGGCGATAACGACTTTATCTTAAATAGAAACTCCATGTCATTTTTATCTGTCCGATTTAAGTCATTTGTTTGAATTCATCAATATATCCATCATCGAAAGCAAAAAAGTGACCAGGTATACTTGTTTTCCGAAATTCTGCTCCAAGAGCATTAATCAAAGTCGGCTCAGAGTTCAGAGTTCAGGCTCAGGCTCTCTGTCTTGTTTTATTGTATGTGTTTTATTTGTATTATTGTAGATACAAAAAAAGAAATGTCTGGTTTGCATATGAGGACGGTTAAGATTAGTTTGCCATAGCGTATTCTTGTTATCAAGTAGCTGTATATGTCAACATGAACACTACGTAAATTTAAAGTTTAGTGAGATATGTTGTTTTAAAGTTGCGATAGTTTTGAAATAGAAAAACGAACTTTTAAGAGCAATAAAGTTATACATTCATAATTAAAATGTAATCTTCAACTTACAATTATAAAGAATTAGATAAATAAATTGTTATTTGTTTTAAATATTAATGTTCTTATGAAGTATGCTGTTGCCTGATAGATATCATCATTAAATAATTTATTCATTTCTTCATATCACGTTTATTTTTGACGCGCCATTTAGTCAGTAACAGTGAAACCACAGAAAGTACAAATTATTTAGGTTTATATAACTTGTTATAATGCGTATTATTTTATTATTATCGTATTATTGCACTAACTTTATCAAATATTTAACGGGAAAGATACATTTTTAAGGAGGAATGCGTAATGTTTTAAAACTAAAACTGCCAAAGTTTCATATTTAATTTTAATTCATCTTATTGTTTATTTTTTGTGTATAGAGGTTGCTTACATCTTAATATACATACATACTAATGCATACAAAATTTTTTCCACACCGTTTTACACTTTGTTATCATATATATTTATTTCTTATATTATTATGATTATTTATTATAAGATATAAATGCAAATTTAATTATATATGTATGTAGTACTAGTTTGGTTGAGTAATAAGCGGCATTCATTGTTTAAATATGTACAACCTCCCTATCAATCATAGACAAACCTATTGGAAACATTTTTTTCGGTTTGCTTTGGTGAGGACTATTTTAAACATTCTAAAATGATTATATAGGAACTTTTAGAATGTATGTATATTTAGTGAGTATTGTATTAGTCAGCTTGACCGCCACCCAAACTTAGATATCATATTTCCATTATTCAGAAGATATACCATATACCCATTGTAAGTGGGATATCAGTGCATTTTATTCGATTAATGTACACAAAATGTTCTTTGACGTAGTCGTCGCTACGAATTTTTTTATCACATACAGTCTACTGATGAATAACTACATTTTTATGAATATATTTAAAGATATTTTAAATTAATTTTGCTCAAGCAAATATAATACTTTCGGTTTTTCGTGCTATTTACAAAGAAATAAATTCAATTGTAAAATACTAAATGACGGTGGATCACGGTTTCTCTCTGGAATTCTTTCCAAATTGTGATCTGGACTTTATGCAGCCTAATACAATTTTTGATTCTCAACCTTCTCCATGTACTCAGATACTACTTAAGATTGGCTTGAACAGGGTGACCACCACGGGCAATATAAGTAATGAATAACACCATATAATTGTTAACCGACAATATTAATTCGGCCAGCTGCATTTAACCATCTAGATATGTTTATCGATATCTCCGAGTCACGATCTGTCGTCTAATGAGGCTAAAATAATTCATGTGCGAGCGGCAACTATTGATGTATTTATTATTGCATATTATATATTTCATAAGATAAGGTGCAAATAAGTACGGGTAATGTAATTCGTTTCTTTTTTCCCTCTGTTTTAAGTATAATATTTGTTATCGCATTTTCGTAATAGGTCCTGTTTAATTTTGTTGAGAATTCACTTCTGTTCATTATTTTGGGAACGTACGTTATTATGTATTGAACTTCGTTTCGGCCATAATTAAAAATTTTCATGTATTTAGATCTAGAGGTTTCTCTCAAGTTATTTCATGAGATATTTTGTTTTTTGTTTGTGTCCAAAATTGTTTAAAAAATAGATTTTTACGAGGGCAAATTGGACTGTGACGATAGATATAGAAAAAATATTGTTGTGAGGAGTACCTACTTTGGAAATTCGCCGAAAGTAGTCAGCTATTTTAAAAACCGAAGTCTCAAATTTGTTGTTTGGAAAGTATTCTGTCTGTCTTCTGATGTCGACCTCAGCAAAAGGTAGATGACATTTTTAATAGAACTCCAGATATAAAGATTATAGTGTTTCTGTGTGGAGACAATGATGTAAAACTCAACTGATAAACACACTGGAATAAAGGAGTATGTACTTCCAATATGCACCTATAAAAAGTTGCGATATAGAAAGAAAGTTTTCTACCTAGCAGACCGTTTCATTCAAAAAGAATATATTTTACGGAAAGTCAGAAGAATTATGAAGCTCTGTCCGGTGTCTATAAGGTAACACGTTTTAGATTAATATTTTGCTGCCGTTACTGTTTGAAGCATTTTTCTACATGAAGCATTTTTCATCAACGTTTTCGTGAGTTTCCGAGAGACAGGCATTTATAACTCCAAACATTGTTGTGTTATATTCAATACCAAATGTCTCCATAAACGAGGAAATGTCATTAGAAAACTATAAGCATAAAAATAGTGTTTAATTGAAAATGACGATTACGATAAATACATTTTTGCATGTTTCTAAAGAAAACTTTCATGTATTTAGATCTAGAGGTTTCTCTCAAGTTATTTCATGAGATATTTTGTTTTTTGTTTGTGTCCAAAATTGTTTAAAAAATAGATTTTTACGAGGGCAAATTGGACTGTGACGATAGCTACCTATAAAAAATATTGTTGTGAGGAGTACCTACTTTGGAAATTCGCCGAAAGTAGTCAGCTATTTTAAAAACCGAAGTCTCAAATTTGTTGTTTGGAAAGTATTCTGTCTGACTTCTGATGTCGACCTCAGCAAAAGGTAGATGACATTTTTAATAGAACTCCAGATATAAAGATTATAGTGTTTCTGTGTGGAAACAATGATGTAAAACTCAACTGATAAACACACTGGAATAAAGGAGTATGTACTTCCAATATGCACCTATAAAAAGTTGCGATATAGAAAGAAAGTTTTCTACTTAGCAGACCGTTTCATTCAAAAAGAATATATTTTACGGAAAGTCAGAAGAATTATGAAGCTCTGTCCGGTGTCTATAAGGTAACAAGTTTTAGATGAATATTTTGCTGCTGTTACTGTTTGAAGCATTTTTCTACATGAAGCATTTTTCATCAACGTTTTCGTGAGTTTCCGAGAGACAGGCATTTATAACTCCAAACATTGTTGTGTTATATTCAATACCAAATGTCTCCATAAACGAGGAAATGTCATTAGAAAACTATAAGCATAAAAATAGTGTTTAATTGAAAATGACGATTACGATAAATACATTTTTGCATGTTTCTAAAGAAAACTCTATAATTTTAGACGGAAACCACGCATTTCAGTTTATTTTTATGGATAACTTTAAATCAATGAACAAAAGAGGGCAGGATAAATAGTGTGGATTCATATAAAAACAGAAACTATTGGTACTTGGACACACAAATTATGTTGATCAGTACATATTATCAATGGTAGAATCAAGATGTGCTTCCAACATTGGTAACATATAAAGTTAGTACATGTTTAAATTAAAACACTTATGTGAGAAACGTCCATAACAAACATTAGTGGAAACATTGTTATTGTGAAAACTTTTATGGGAAATATGTACTTATATAAAGGTTCTTTGATTTTGTAATTGATGTTACAATTTTCTTGTAAAAAATATTTGAGGTTGGCCGGTCTTTTACTGATAGTCAACTTAGTTCAAATATGAAATAACCACTTCAGTTTATTTTCGAAGTTGGTTAGCGGGTTCTTTATCCCAGACCGCAGTCTTATTTTAATATTCTATGGCATATCCAGTGTGATAATATAAAACTTTTATTTTAAGATTCGTTTATTTGCATTATTTATGTTTAATAGCTAAAATCTTATATACATATATCTCACATTATTTCATGGACACATATTTAACACTAAATTCCATTTTAAAATAATACGGGCGATCCTTGAAAAAACAGTGGATAACAATAAGTTTCGATTAGCTTCATAAAATAACGGATATTAAATCTCGTGTATTTTTTGCAATGGAAAGATACAACATTATTTTTCAACAAAGGTTCGATTTCGATATTTTGCCAGATGTTTATTTCGTAACATATATTTGTTGATCTGTTCTTTTGATCTCCTTGTTTTACTTCGGTTTGTGCAATTTTATTTTTATTATAAAAGTTTCCAAATACTTAAACTATTGGCTTGTCACAGTTGTACCTCTTCATATTACTTTTTTTTATAATTTCAATAGCAAGTTATACATACTTTTATTAGAGGATATTACATGCTCGTCAATTTTTTTTTTTCGGAGTTACTGGAGACCCTCTGCTAAAGGAGTCAAATATTTTACTGCTACTACACTACAAAAATTATACTTGATGAAGTAAAAATTACACACAAATAGAGCCTCTTTATTCTTAATTATATTGCATTTTGTCGGGAAAAATAAGTATCAAATAGAAGTAAAATAGTTTATTTCGAAGTGGAGACTCATTCTTTCTCTGGACGCCATGAAAGTTCGTATTTATAGGGCTGTAATTTCATAGAATCATTGTAAGTATAAACTATACAATATCGATCATAAGCATATTACTACATGTCGAACTGTCAAAAACCGTATATATGAGTTGTAGAAGCAAAACATTCACTGATAAATTCTAACCAAGCCTTTAAGATTCGGAATTTATATGAGCAATAAGTGGAACGATCTTGCATTTTGGTTTG
This sequence comes from Holotrichia oblita, assembly GCA_023690525.1. Classification (NCBI taxonomy): domain Eukaryota; kingdom Metazoa; phylum Arthropoda; class Insecta; order Coleoptera; family Scarabaeidae; genus Holotrichia; species Holotrichia oblita. Next base: position 171,659,732 of record CM043015.1, on the reverse strand, counting down.
TATTTATTAAAAAAGTTATTTTCTGATGATATACAGGTGTCCCAGCTGACGCGGTTTCTTCTTTATTTTACAATATAGAGGAAGAAGTTTCGAATAAAAGTTGTCCCTATTTAAACGACGCGTAGCTAGAAAATATTTTCAAATATACAGGGTGTCCCAATTATAGAAAAAGCGCACGTAACTTTATTGTTTTAAATAGATAACCCTATATATTATATTTTTTTAGATTCTACATGATATGTGCTTTTGTTTTCGAGAAAATAAATATTTTATCAAAAATTTTGCAATTGCAGCGCTCTCGTTAATGAGCTGTAAGAACAAAACTAAAAAAGGTAGAAAATTTTGGTTTGCGCAAATTGATACGTCTTGAATTGGTTTACTATTTCCAATATTAACATGTACGGATCCTTTTGTTGACATACAGTTAGTGGCGCCAACATTTGGAACCATTTCAATGCCAATAATTCTGTTTTTTAAAATGAGACGCTCTATATCTATTTACAGGGTTGGATATAAATTTAAATTCTCTTTCTTTTTATATAGGAATGTAGCCATTTATCTTTAACTGTGTTAGAGAAAAATGTATATTTCTTCTGCTACGGTCGAAAAAGACCACTTCAATTTGCACGTAGTAGGCTACGTAACAATAATATTATGGCAGATATATTTAATAACCATTTGTACCATTCATAATTATACACAAGTAATAAGCTCAATTTAAATTTGGATTGCAAACAATTTTAACAGAACAGGACCTTTCAACAAATAACAACATAAAAAACGCAACAAAAAGAGTGTTAAAGAGATAAGGAAATGTGTGAACTAGGAAATGCACATTATAAATGTAGTGTTATTAAATTCACTAAATTATTTTTCGAAATGTCTTCCTTTTTGATCGAAACAATTACGAACACGTTTTTTAAATGATTGTTCAACATTTCTCAGCATGATTGGGCTGATTTGTTGAAACCCCACGATAATTCGCTGACACATATATGTATCTTCTCAGCTGAATTTTGTCACAAAATAGAAAGTAATTACATTTTTTTATAAAAGGATTGTGAACAAAAGTTATCATCCTTAGAAATTGCTTTATAATACAAATTTAAATTAAGCTTATTACTTGTGTATAATTATAAATGGTACAAATGGTTATTAAATATATCTGCTATAATATTATTGTTAGGTAGCTTACTTCGTGCAAATTGATGTGGTCTTTTTCGACAGTAGCAGAAGAAATATACATTTTTCTCTAAAATAGTTGAAGATAAACGGGTACATTCTTATATAAAATGAACGAGAATTCAATTTTACATCCAACGCTGAAAACAGATATAGGTGTCCCATTAAATTTATTGGCATTTAAGTGGTTCCAAATGCTGGCGCCAGTAACTGTATGTCACCAAAAGGATCCGTACATGTTAATATTGGAAATACTAAAGCAATTAACACGTATCAATCTGCGCATACCAAAATTTTCCACCTTTTTAGTTTTGATCCTACAGCTCATTAACGAGAGCGCTGCAATTGCAATTTTTTTTTATTTTCTCGAAAACAAAAGCACATAGGTCTAGGACGGTCTTAATAAAAGTTACTTAACATATCATGTAGAATCTAAAAAAATATATAATATATAGGCTGATCCATTTAAAATGATAAAGTTACATACGCTTTTTCTATAATTGGGACACCTGTATATTTAAAAATATTTTCTAGTTATGCATCGTTTAAATAGGGACTTTTATTTGAAACATCTTTCTCTATACTGTAAAATAAAGAGATTATCAAAGAAACCGCGTCAGCTGGGACAGCCTGTATATAACTAAAAATAAAACTTGTTTTTTTTTACGCTACGGCGTTATAAACATTTATATAATAATTTGTTAAGAGTGAAAGTTACTAATCATGATGGAATTTTCTGATAATAAAACAATATACAATAAATTCATCACAAATAGCGACAAGTTGCAGCATATGAATAAATATTAGTGTATTTTATCTAGAATATCTGGAAATTTTGAATTAATCATTGCGTCTTATCAAAACAATTACACGACTTTTATTACATTATTATACTTTTCCACAAAGTCCCTTCTATATTTTCACGAACAATTTATGATGGTGATACAAGCGGATAATTGTGTAATTTCGTATGGATTAATTACAGCTATAATTTTTACAATACCGCTTTAGGTAAAATTCCTCGTTAAGTTCATATAAATTAATTCCATTGTAATTACATTAATTGCAAAACATTTCACTTTCATGCAAATTTCTTATATAATAATCACAAAATTTTTCGTGAGTCCAGCAATGAGAAAAATTTTATAGGCTCACGTTTATGTAAAATTTATATGTCCAGTTACAAATTAATTATTACAATTAATGGATTAAAACGAAATTTTATATAGTAAAATTATACTCATAAATATGCTATTTAATACGCTTGCACCAAACATCGAATGAAGAAAGAAAGAAATTTTATGTTTGAGAAATAACCGGTTCATAATACGCTCTGTTTTGTCTTAAAAAATTGTATAACCATTTCCTGGATGAATATACTCCATAATTGTTAAATGTATTATAATACAGAATTAAGAAAGACTAATTTTTTGCTTTTCGGAATTCAATTTGAGTCTGGCAACGATTTTTTTCAATTACAATGTATATGTTTTTATTTCATCGGTTAGATTCATGTTTTTGAAATTGGCCGTAACTTTCATTATACATGTTTCTATACAGGGCGCTTCATTAATTATGGGAAATATTTTGACTGGAGATACTACGTGTCAAATAGTGACCATTGACCAAAAATAGCCTAATTAAAAATCGCACCGTTTTCGAGACGAAGGTCTTCAATGTTCCAGAAAAAAAAATCGTTTTTTCCATCTTTAAACTAATCTACTTCTACGATGAAAAAAAAATTTGGCATGGCGGTTTAGTATTATTAGATGCTTCTTATGGTGGAATTTTCCGAAATTAGCAAAATTACAGCGAAGAGAAAAAAATATCCCCTTACGTTAACATCAATAGAACTTTTTGTTTTTTGATTTACAAGCACGAAATTAGCATCACCTAATAGACCGGTTAAAATGCCAAAAACAAGGTTCTCTTGTAGAAACTGTGTATTATGCTTGGATTTCGAGAAAAACGAGAAAGTTCGGAAGGATTTGTGGCTAAAAATAGTTTAAACAGCAAAAATCCGGATAGACCAACACTCAAATTCTACGTCAGTGGTGGAATTGTCATTTTAGGACAATTTTTCGATTATTCTTCAATACTTCCTATGTAAACAACATATTCATTTTTTTTCTGGAACTTTGAAGACCTTCATCTGGAAAACGGTGCGATTTTGAATAAGGCTATTTTTAATCAATGGTCATTATTTGACACCTAGTATCTCCAGTTCAAATATTCCCATTATTAATGAAGCACCCGATATATAAAGTTTCTAAAAAATTAGGTACCCATTTCGGTGTTCTCCTGTTTTTTTTTATTGTAGTTTTAGTTTTATGTACACTTCCTATTTTGAGTGCTTCATCCATTATTTCAACATTTTAGAATTAGGTAAACCGACTAGCTTGACAGGTACTTTGACTTGGTGTAGATTTTTGTAAAAGACTTGTTATTTTAAAGAGCTTCGATTTCCCCTTGTTCTAATTATCGATTTTGTCGGTCATCTATCTACATTAGTGATAAATTGAACAATGTTTTGATACAACAAATACATAATAGATTATTGCCAGAAAAATTTTGTAGCATTTGTGTTCGGGCCTTCCATTTTGGTACATCTCTCGAGTTATCATTCACTGTTGGTGTATAATTAATAGCGGTCCACCACTTAAGGCGAGGTGATGTATTACTCAGCACGTTTTGCAGTGGTAGTCATAGTGGCATGTTAATCAATAAATCCTGTGAGTAGCTGCTAATAAAACTTAAATTGTTAATATTTCACTGAAGAAGAAAATCAGTCATAATAACAATTATTTAAAATTACTGACGTGCGCACCATTTTTTAAAATTGCGGCAAATTATCAGGGAAAATGGAAACATCAGACATATCTGTGTACACTTTATGTAACGTTTTAACATTAATTACTAAAGAAGCAGTATATTGATGAGTTACAATGTATACGTTCATGAGAGAGTGTGTTTTGATACAATTTAACTCCTGGCTTCAAAATTATCAAATATTATAAAGGATATATGTTGACATTAGCAATGGCCCGAATCGGGTACGATTGAAATTTCATTCACTCATTAAACCATACCGAACAATTTTTCGAATTTCATAGTCCGATAGTAGATTATAGGTCCGATAATATATTTCTTTAACAACCTGTTAAACGAATTACATTTCTCTTGTTATTAATGGCATATTCAAAAGAATTATAATATCTATATATATATAAGAGAAAGCAGTTATTTACTACGCTTATAACTGAAGAACGCCTGGATCGATTTCAATGATTCGCGCCAATTCGGACTGGTCTCCGGCCAAACAAGAAGAATACCCAAGAAAATTCCCGAAATATCCCCGAAAAATCAATACTTTTCTAGGCAGAACGAAGTCTGCTGGGCCAGCTAGTATTGTCATAAAAATATATCTAACGGGTTCCATGACGTTCTCATGGACAGAATCAATTATTGCATTTAAATAAGTAGTAAATGGAGAACATTTATTTGACAGTATTTGAATCAACTGGATCAACGCTCCACGTTCCTGATATTGACTTTCCATCAATTTTTGTCATCAAAACCATGTCACAAAATAAATCTCTATATTAGAATGTTTTATATAAAAAGGCGTGCTGGGTGGTCATCTAACTTATTGACAGCGATGCTAAATAATTGACACTTAAATCTCAGTCGTTGTCAACACTTCTCGCCACAATCTTTTAATCATTTTTTTTTAATCGGAGTTCTATATTTTATATTTTTCTATATCTATATCTATAGTTTTTATGATTTTATAAGTTGCTGCAGTATAACATGTATGGTGCTGCAATGCAACGATTTTATTGAAATTATTTGCTATTAATCAAAAATTAAATTAAAATATAAAAAAAATGGTACATTCATTTTTTTGAACAATAGTGTATCTATGTGTACCTGCAAAATACACGTAAATATCTAAAAAAACAATTTTATGGAGCGATGTTGTAATTAAAGAAAGTAGTTCACTTTTGCTGAATCTCAATAAGGTATTAATTGAAAATAACTTGCAACTTAATCAGTACATTAACGACACGACTGCTTAGTCATGTGTAAGTGTGTTTTGTTTAATAAAATATCATTAAAGTACATACGTTAATTATGGGATATGTTTGCGGGCGTAAGACTGATGTACAAGCATAATTGTATTAACCTATGTATTTAAAATCAACTGCTTGAATAAGTTGGAATTATACATAAGCTGTTGATTAAACTATCTCTCAAATTGTAATTTGCTTTCTATATCATTAAAAGCAATAATTATTAACAGCCAATATAAAAATTACTTATATAGATAATAATTATCTAGTTAAAATAGTTGTATACAGGTATTCAGAGTGAGATACACACCTAAGAAACCTATGTGGGATGTTATTTTTAAAGAGCTGGCAGATAAAGATTAGTGATGGGTGGGATTGAATGATTTTAATAATCGAATTAATTGTAACCAATAATCATACAACCGTAGGCTTAGAAGGACAGTTGGTAGGAGACCGGTTCACCGTTTTCGAAGCCTTGTGTTTGAACTTCAATCGAAAATCATGCCTCATCATTTTTCAAAAACTTCATGCAACTGAGTCTACTGAAATGAGCACAAATTGGGGCCAGTACTCGATGTATTTACCTTATTGTTCAAATATAATTTATTCTGCAGTTTCTAAGCTGGAAGATAGAACTGCTATACAACTATTTTTTATTATAAACCTGAAAATTTTGAGAGAAGGAGAAAAGGCATAAAGATTTATTCAGTGAAAAAGTTAATGCGATTATTTTGCGTATGCAATTAGATTATATTATATTAAGCTCAAGTGGCTACTAGAGAACCTTGTATTAGAAAAAGATAATGTACGTCATTAGTCTTTAGTGGAAAAAGAAAAAATCATAATACCATCTCTACACGTAAAGCTAGGACTCAAATAAAACTTTGGTAAGCACTGTATAAAGTGGCAGCTTCAACTACCTTAGAAGAAGATAGATACGAAAAATAATAAGTAATGGAAAATTAAAACAGAAATTAATAGTGCTTTAGTTAATTTACATTTTACATTCTTACTTGGACTTTTGTCCGGAAAATATTGGTGAAGTTAGAGATAAGAACGGCTCTCGCTTTCACCAAGATATTTTGGGGATGGAGAAACGGTACTAAGCCAATTGGAATTGTAAAATGTTAACCGATTAGTGTTGGATATTAGGGATGGAGGTCGTAGATGTTGCTTAAAAAGGTGCACCATTTCATTACATTTCCAATTGTAATAGTGTGAAATATACATTAAAGTATGTTACAAACAGGAAAATCTTCAAGTTTGTTGGCCAGTGTAAGTATTTAGAATGTGTTTTATGCTCTTGTTGCATATGCTTATGGTAGTAAACAATTAATTAAAGTACTGGATTAATTTTTAAACTTTGTTTGATTTATCACTGGGTACGAGTCAGGTTTTTCATCATCCCCTTGACACTACGGCTTATTGTGTTATTCCGCCGGATTTCTTTAAGTCGATTGTTAAAACACGTATTCCTGTCGTCAGTTGGGACAATCGGAATCACTATTTTTAAAGCACTGACTGTTTCTTATTCTTACTGGAACTGCACTTAAGAACTTTAAAAGGCATTAAATGAGAACTATATGCAGGATGATTTAATAATTCCATGTTTTTCTGCTAACCATTGCCTTTTAAACTGTGCGTAAGCTTTCGCCGTTTTGGGTTGGTTTCTAGGGGAAACTTTTTACGGGTTTTTTGACCTTGAAATATTCTGTGTTCATTTTGCCTCATTATCTGGCGCAGTGTAGTAATGAGGAAGGGGAAATTGTTGATGAATATGATAACTATTTAGTAAAAAACTGGTAGGAAATTTATTGTCCACGCAATATTGAAATTCTTGTATGTGACAAATATTTCGTATTACACTGTCTACTAACTAAGTCAATTTCGGAAAAATTTAAATTTAACATAACACTATTCATATTTAACATTTGATTATTACCTTCCACTTTCCCAATTGAAAGTATGGTCTTCAAGAACACCTTTTTAGATTTATATACAGATACAGAGATAGATCTAGAGTGGGGCGGTTGTGATACATATACGGAATTAACGCATTGGCAAGCATGCTATTCCGTATATATTTTACAACCGCCCCACACTAGATCTATCTCTTTTCTAGCTAGCCTTAGTCACTCTAAATGTTCTGTATATGCTGCGCTAAAAAACAATTGAGATTACATTTTCCATATCAAATATGTTCTACATACATATTAACAAAGCGCAAGTGTGTTAATTTTTGTATCTAAACAATTTTCAAAACTTTCAGTATCAACCAAAATACATACCGATTTTTGCAAGAAACGCTGTAGGCTACATTACATAGGTAGAAAAGATATAGTCGAATTTTTTGTAACTATATATGTAATTGTAATATATAATTATTGCGAAATAACTATATAAATATACATTACACAGTATACATTATAAATTAATAGATTAGTGAAGAATATATATGAAGATTATATAGAGATAAAAGTCCAATCTATTCTATTACCTATCTAATCTGGCACTATTTAATAATAGTTTTAATACTCTATATCTTATACAATTACAGTGCAAAACTTTGTAAATGAATATTATAGTAAAAAAAAATGTAATAATTACTATTACAGTAGTAACAAAAAAAAAAAAACAAATCAAAAGTTACTTATTTTTAAGAATGATTATAAAATAATAGATACATATGTGTCATACAGTACGCGAAGTATTAATTGTATCCAATTCTACTGATCAATAGCCTTAAAGAAATTCATAAATTTTAATTGTAAGGAATATAATGGTGTTGTATTCTAAATTCGGTAAGATAAAAGCAAAATATAACATTTTTAGAAGTAAAATATTGTTGATATACTTAGACAATCTAAAAGATTTAAGTATTTGTGATTGATACAAATTTTATCCATATGATTAAACGATAACATTTATTCACAGAAGATGCCGGGATCTTTAATATAGGTATACTATTAATTTTACTAAATAGGTACTTGATGACTAGGCTATAATATTATTTATATTAAGCTTAATATATTAATACAATCTTAACTTGGATTGAAGTTAAGAACAAAATACAATTGTTAAGTTGTAGTTCTAATGATAGTAGTTAATATGTTAATAATAATCATTTTCAGTAGTAAATAATTCTTTTAAAACTGTTCAAACGTTCAAACTTTCATAAATTTTCTGGACAACTTTTTCATCATATAAATATTACCTAGCTCGATAACCGTTTGATGGATCTGCTTCCTCCTCGGCAAGTAGGTTCACCTTGTTAATCTAAACGAGAGGCCAAACTCCCAGCAAGGCACATTAACGCGTTATAGAGATAAATTTTCTCGAGAACCGTTTGATGAATCTGCTTCGATAATGCTTGATAATCTAAACGAGAGGACAAACTACCAGGAAGGCACATTAACGCGTTTGAGCGCCGTGACCGCTCCAAGTTGATAAATTTTCTGGACAATTTTTTCATCATATATGGTACATTACCTAATATTACCTAGCTCGATAACCGTTTGATGAATCTGCTTCCCCCTCGGCAAGTAGGTTCACCTTGTTAATCTAAACGAGAGGCCAAACTCCCAGCAGGGCACATTAACGCCTTATAGGGCTAAAATTTCATCGATATTTTTTCGAGAACCGTTTGATGAATCTACGTCGCTCTAGGCCAGATGGTTTATCTTGTCAACGAGATGACAAACCCCCAGGAAGGCACACTAACGCGTTTGAGCGCTGTGACCGTTCACACTTTCATAAATTTTCTGGACAACTTTTTCATCATATAAATATTACCTAGCCCGATAACCGTTTGAACCGTTTGTTGAACTCCTTGTACCGCTTTTGTACAATTAATGATTGTAAGAGTTAATGTAATCTTTAAGCGATGATTTTCTTAACATGGCACAGTGACACACATGTGTTATATATTATGTACAAACGTACATACATATACAACATACATATCTATACTTATTATTAGTAATACATCCTTAACAATGAGTCATAAAGATCACGTATCTTTAAATTTCTGAAACTGTTTCAACACTATTCTTTTATGTTTGTGCTAAATTTATTCGAAGTGTGTGAGAATATTGTGAAGTAACACAGTAAATTGGTTAAAACTTGCGAAGATAATACATATATGTACATAGTAGGTAGATACGTAGACTTATTGCCTTGTGCTTCAGGTAACACAATCATCATTTTTGGTAAGAATACCATTTAACGTTAAACAAATTCTACACGAGGAATAATTATTAATTGTGATATGAAATTAACCGATAATTGCATTTCCTAAATAACATTAAATGTTTAAAAAAATATTATTCCTAAATAATTATATGCAGAAGAGCATAATCTAGCATATATCGAATGAATGTAATATTTTTATGATATTTGTAAATCTAATAGATATTATTCTCGAGTTGCATATCATACTACCATGCCACATATACATACAGATAACGTCAACAGCATTTAGTCTTCTGAACTTGTACGATAATAGCCTAGAGGCTTTATGTTTGCAGCAAAAAGTACCTGTACTAGTCGTAATACCCGTGAAACAGGGATACTACATATATATAATTGTGTGTTCATCTTAATAGTCATTCAAACCGTTACAAATTATAAAACCATTTTATAATTTGCACTTTTTCATTAATTGCATATTCCATTAGCATAAAGTTTGATGGTTCGGTAAAGTGTACATAACCACTGACATTCCCGTCACATAAAAAGTTGACAATAGTAAAATGGACACATTTAATTTTAACTCCCACCACCCTCTCCTATCAGTAGGCTTTCGTAGTTCAAGTTGTTAGCCTGTATATATCGTACTTTCTGTTAGATTGTAACCAAGTGTCTGACGTGCTCCAGAAATGCTAAGTTTTTTTTTGTTTTTTGTTATAAACGTCAAGTTGTTTATTTTCCACCGAGTTGTTTGCTTGTAAACATATCATTTCCTACTTACGTAGCTAACAGGCACGGGGTATCACGAAGCACTGTACAGCGGCTTCACACACGATCCTTGGAGACTGGATCATACACCCGGCGACCTGGAACAGATCCCCAAAGAAGGACTATCGCTCAAGACGACCGTTTCCTTGTCTAAAGAAGTTTAAGAAATTCTCATGGAATCGCTTTCGGTCTCAGAAATCAGCTGCAAGAAGTACACAATGTTAATGTGAGTCAAAGGGCTATTAGAAGGAGATTACAAGAAGCAAATTTGATTGCACGAAGAACGGCTACAGGACCACAGTTTACCAGGCAACACCGAGTTGTCCATTACAGTATGCAAAGGAACATCAAAATTGGAGGGATGCTGATTGGAGTCGTGTGAAAGGGTCAGTCATGGTGTGGGCTGGAATATCTATGGAAGCACAATCCGATTTGTACGTTATGCCCAAGGGCTTACTGCCAGCTGTCAGTTACATTGAACAAGTAATGGAAGACTATGTTGTCTCTTATTCACAATTTATAAGAGATAACTTTCTTCTTATGCATGACAACGCTAGGCTACATGTCGCTGGAGTAGTGAAGCACTACCTGAATGAAGGTAGAAATAGACTGTCCGGCACGTAGTCCAGATCTAAACCCTATCGAGCATGTGTGGGATATTCTTCGTAGAAGAGTTCGCAAGCATCTACCTGCTCTTACCAGCTTTGAATTTCGGCAGGTTCTTTAGCAGGAATGCGAAAATATCCCACAAAACAATATACGCCAGCTCATTGAGAGAATGCCTAGAAGAATGATAACTGTAATACAAGCTCGTGGTGGTAATACACTATATTAAGCCACTCTTTGTAGGTGCCTCTTGTAGGCGGTTTATTGTTTGTACTGTTATTGTCTGTTTTGAAAAAGTTTCCGTGATATTTATGTTGTTGCAATAAAAGCGGTTCTTTTTTTCTTAAATGGCTCTGAACAATTTAATTACCCAGAAGTCTAGTAATTTAATCATCATAAACCTAATAACTAACATGTCCAGCAGTACAGCCACTTATTCATGCCCGTTTTTCGTACCGATGAGTGTATATTGAATACAAGAAGAACTGAAACTTTTAAGACAGATGAATATAATGTTCAACAACTGTTCACTAGAAAAAATTAACAGCATTGAATTATGAAGAGAATATCTGCGTTGGCATCCTAAAGATATGATATATTCTTTAGAACAACATTGTGTACCTAAACATAATAGGACTGTTGTGATGGCACCAATATGATCATCCATCTCATAACATGAACATTATTTCTGATTATCTTGACATTTTCTTCGAGGCAATGAATTTGGAATACAGGAGTCTTCAGATGGTCTGCAAGATCTCTAAAATAAATAAATAAATAAAAGTCTAGAAATTTATTTTTTTGTTTGCGTAAAATAGTTACTTAGACGAGACTAATATACCTTTAATAAAATCAAGGTAAATTGCGTAATGTATTAAACCGCAAAGCTAAATTTCAATACTCTATGCTATATCTTTGAAATCAGGAAAAAGTAAGCTATTTAAGGAGACAATAAGGGATATCTGTTTCTATTAAATAAATTAATGGGAAGATGATTCAGAAATATTGAAATAAAAATAAACACATTTAGCTCATGAAATCGCTTTAACAAAGTGCTCTTTATTTTTCAACATTTTCGTATTAGATTAATATTCCGACCAAAATTTAACATTTTTAGCATGCATCTTTTATGATAAAGGAAATCCCTGTAGTGCCTAGCGAATTTGAAACAATCTGTATATTCTAGACCGGTCGGAATGAATTATACTTATAATACCGATTTAAAAACCAAAATCTTTAGATTTATCTCCTTTTTACTTTCGGCAGTCCCTGTAAATACTCTTTTATTTAATGCGGCCATTAGTGTTAGCTAGTAGTTTCTTTTTTAGACTTTATATTTCCGTTGATGGACCTTGAATATTTAGTACCTATCATACGTAATTTTAATAGCTTCTAACGATATATTCTATCATCTATAGATTTTTGATTTAATTATGTATGTAATTAAGATATTATTACGTATTCTATAAATCTTCATTGCCTTCTTTTGTAGTAGCGGCAAAATTGCAAGAAAAATCTGGTCTATTACAATAAAGAATTTACAGAATTAATAGCACTTTCTCAATTGAAAAACTTGAAGCCAATAGAGATAAGCAGATAAATATTATTGATGGATTAAAGCGGTCGTTTCCCGGAATTAAGATTAATTAATAGCACTGGAAAACGTCTATCGAAATACTATTTAACATTCTTAAAACATTCCGAAAACTTTGTAATTATTTACTGAGGTATTTTAAAAGGCATGCTTCTTTACTTATCAAATTAATTCTTTTAATAGCAACTAATTTTGTCGTTTGGAAATTGTAATTTTATCGGAAATGTGTTCTCACATATTAGTTAGTATCATAGATATTCCTACAATTATGAGCGCTAGTGTATAATATGTAACGATAATTTAATCAGTTAATAAATACTAAGCTGGTCATGTCTTTTGGTATAAACGAACGGAGCGTCCTTGAAATCGTTTTATCTAGTCCCACAATTTAAATTATTTCTTATAATAATGTTTCAGGTGTTCACTTAATAACACACTATTAGAAACGCTTACAAAAACATTTTAACAAAAATATTCCGTTAATTTAATTTGTAATTATTGTGTAATTTGTGTATACGTATATATGATCGAATCATTGGTATTTTAAGGAATGGTTCTATTTGATTCAAAATAGAACTGAGACGACAACTAACTTCTAAAAGCGCTTTCTTTAGAAAGCGTAAGTATGAAAGATCGCGACTTGCAAGTTTTAATAGGAAACGTTTCCCTTGATTTTTATTCCCAGATAATAATATTTACTTACACATACGCTAACTGTATGAATGATATGTTTTCCGATGACGCTTATGCGATACAGTTTATAATTCAATTCAAATTTCTGCGATACATGTTTAATTAATTCAGTTCCCACATTGTGTCGAAAGAATTTGGCGCTAATTAATCTTTAACGTTGCAGGTCGGTGGAACTATGGAAACTTCTTTGAAAGACAGGGATAAAGTCGGAGTTCAAGATACAGTTTTATTAGAGAATTACACCGATGAGAATGTATTCGTCGACAACTTGAGAAAACGATTTAAAGAAGATCTTATTTATGTAAGTAAATATCGCAACTTTCATTTATGCTGCATCTGTGTATATTCAATTATTTGCATAAAAATGTATAACCATGCACTTCTAAATGAGTGTTATTTTTTTAACTAAATTTTTCTGTAGCTGCATTATACTATAGGTACATGGCCACACGGTAAAACTCTTAACTTATTTAATAACAATTATTTAAAAAAACAAAGAATAAACAATCTCATAACATTTATATAACATAGTGGTGGAAACGAAAAAAGGTAACTTGAAGACGGTTAGAGGATGCGAAATATTAAATAGTTTCTCACTGGACTGTACTTTCTATTGTTCGTAATTTTCTAGTAATTGCTTTGTATAACTATTGGTTATTAAACCAGTATTTATACTATATTAGTGGAATCGTCAGGTAACTGAACTTTTATTACACTAACGACCATAAACATGTGCCGTTGAAGAAACCAGTATAGGTAATAGGTCCATCATTATAACATTGCATTGAACATAGCCTCTGTTCAGGTGTCAAATAATAGCTTCTACAGAAACTTGAAAGTGGACACAAGGAAGTGTCATTTTGTTCACATCCATTTTCAAATTATCTTTACAATAGATATCTTTCATATTTTGAGCAAATGTTTTTATTATGAATTTGTGTTATTGGTGTATAGTTCATTAAATGCTTTCGGAAACTCTCAAATAGATTTTGTAGAATTTGGAATTAAACAATGAATATTCTTAAATTCTCCGCTATAAATCTCAATAATTCGAAGATTATTAAAGAATTAATTTGTTTCAGAATATTAAAAGATAGACCTTTTTATTTGGAAAAATCGAGTTTCAGTGGTCTGAAGTTGCTTCTAAAGAAAATGAAATGAGGGTAGCGTAGAAGCAAAAAAGAAACGAATGAACTTATTATGAAATTGTAGGGTGATGAATGACTGCATTCTGCATTTTTTTTGGACGATATCTAAAGTGAGATTCACATCTATGTAATTTTTCGCAATGCAATTTTGATTTAGGAATTCGCGAAGACGCTGCGATTTTTACAAATTGCATGACCGATTTACATTAAGCATAACGCACATGCAATTCTAACAGTCAATGTTGACGTTTCGTATGCAGTGCCAACCTCAAATCAATGTTTTGTCAATTTTCTCGAGTACGTTTTCACAAAACTTTAATCTTCGATCAAAATCATCTTCAGCAATTTCAGAAAGAGACTACCTAAAGACTGTCTCTAAGTCTTTTCTAACTTTTTAAAGAAGCTGACAGCATGATCAGCGAAACGCCAAGTGCAAACTTATCTACGCGACAACACCCAGAAGACTTCAACAAAATAGATATTTCTCTTAAAAAATGCAGAATACAAAATCATTTATTACCCCATTAGAATTATAAGTTCAGATTTTTCAAAATAAATGACTGTTTCGCTACCTTGTATTTTTTTTGTTTTTCGGTGGACGTAGCCAGCCCGAAGGTTGGCAAGTGGCCCACCTGAACCGCCCCTAATACAAGTTTCCACCCCGGAATCGTCCTGTGAGACATACGTCAGGGTGTTGGGCTGTCTTTTCTTCGTACCATTTCTTCCCTACATTTCCCGTCCCCGGCCTTACGACTGGGATTAGGAGTTCAGGAGAGTTGTATCACCTGCTTGTCGTTCTCGTTCTTCGCTCTCTTTGCGTTTCATTATAGTTCTAAACATGTTATGTATGGTTCTCCAGTTTCGTTCTGTGGATGTCATAACAACTATTAAGTTTTCAGGCGTTACGTTTGTGCCAATCTCTGCATAGGTTTCCTGTCGTATCTGGAGCCACCTGCAGCAATGGAACGCTGTGTGCTCCACCGTATCCTCCTCATCGCAGTACATGCAGTTAGCGGTAGTATCGTTTCCAAACCTTAGGGCATACGCTCGGAATACACCATGGCTCGTAAGCACTTGCGTCAGATAATAGTCCACTGTTCTGAACTTACAGTCTAACCACTGTTTTATATTTGCGTATAACCGTTTTGTCCATTGTGCCCTGGTGCTGGTCTCCTCCCATCGATGCTCCCATCTGTTAAGAATTATATTTCTCGCAGCCACTCTATACCCTGCTCCTCCATTCGTATGTATGCATTTGCGCTCATATGCAAGGAGGTCTATTGGAAATATTCCAGTCACCACCTGGAGCGCCACCGTGGAGACCGTGCGGAAGGCCGATGCCACTCTAATTAACGTTTTCCTCTGCAGTTTCTCTGCAATATTTTGATATACGTTCTTTTCTCTCTCTGTACTACCTCGCTTAGGACCTTGCGCTTTGCACTGCTAGGCCCATTGATATTTGGCATTATGCGTGCCAGCATTGTCGCCTTTTCTTCCGCCTTTTTTGTTGCATACTGCACATGGTCTCCGAAGTATAGTCGTTTGTCCAAGACAACACCGAGGTATTTGACGTTCCTTTGAGGCGTTATGATGCTATTACCTATTTTAAACCTCACATGCTCTCTGTCTCGCGTGCCTCTGAAAATAACCGTTTCCGATTTTTCTGGTGCGAGCTGCAGCTTATTTAGTTCCAGCCAATTATTCAGCCTATTCAGGCATTCGTTACCATTTCAAAACATGGGCGTTTGTCGCCTTTATCATTAATGCAAGTTCGTCTGCATATCCCACAATGTTAGCGCCTGTCGTCAGCTCAATCCGGAAGATACCATCGAAGAGGACGTTCCAAAGAGTAGGACCCAGTAGGGACCCCTGCGGCACTCCTGCTTCCACCCTGATGCGCTCCTTTCCCACCTGTAGCTGTCTATCATTGAGGTAGTCGCCGATCACGTTCAACAGGAAATCTGGGATTTCCCTCCATACAAGATTTTCCATTATAACGTCCCAATTAGCGAAGTTGAAAGCATTGCGCACGTCAAGAGTGATTAATGCACACCACTTCTCCTGACAACTTTTAACGATATTCTTGACTGCTTCGATTGTGTGGATTGTGGACTTATTTTTAATGAACCCAAATTGATTTTCGGCAAAACCTCCCCTGTTCTCTATTTCTTCCACCAGGCGAGCCCTGATGATACTCTCGAACAGTTTACTGATGGTGTTAAGTAAACACAGCGGTCTAAACGATGGCGGTTCATTGTTATT
The DNA here is from genome assembly GCA_023690525.1 of Holotrichia oblita. Classification (NCBI taxonomy): domain Eukaryota; kingdom Metazoa; phylum Arthropoda; class Insecta; order Coleoptera; family Scarabaeidae; genus Holotrichia; species Holotrichia oblita. Next base: position 171,643,218 of record CM043015.1, on the reverse strand, counting down.
TTTCCCTTTCTTAGGCAGCAGCACCACCTTGGCAATCTTCCACTCCTTTGGAAAAACTTGCTGTTCCAGAAGGCTATTTAGCATATCTTGGAGCCATTTCTGATTTGTTCTAGCCACCAGTTTTATTACTTCTGGCGGAACTCCGTCTAATCCTGGTGCTCTAGTGCTCTTTAGGTTATCTGCTGCCTGCTCCAGTTCTCCAGCTGTAATGGGTCTTATCTTTGCACCTATGCGCCTGCTTATAGAGGGTCCACGGGAGCCATCCTTTTGTGTGACAAAAAGCTTTTCAATAATGGATATTTTCATGTCTTCGATAGTGTCATATGGTGCACAGTTCTTTAGGTCGCGGACGGCGATTTTATAACCGCTATCCCAGATGTCGTCTTCCAACTTTTGACACAGCTCCACCCAGCACTTCCTTTTTTCTTTCCTAATCAGTTTACGTAACTCTCCTTTCTGTCGCTTATACTTGTCTTCTGCTTCTCTTTTTATGTTCTCTGGTATGTTCGGATTGCTTGATAGGCGTGTCAGCACCCTTCTAGCAGTTGTACACTGATTTCTCTTCTCCTCAATAATTTCGTTCCACCAGTATGGCTGGGACTTTCTGCTGGCCAGTCTACGAGTATTATTTCTGTACGAAGCCCTGATAGCTGATGTCTGATTGTCTGATAGCAATGTCTGTACGACAGCTTCTCGACATGCGACATTCCCGCAATTCTTAAGGTTAGTTCCTCGCTAAAGGCGCTCCAGTCACACGAGAGTGGTTCTTTGCCCGTTGGCGATTTACCTGTGTAGCCTTACTACTTATTACCTTATTACTTATATCAAACATTATGTAGGCATGATCTGTCAGGTTTTCAGTCTGGAGTACTCTCCACTCTCTCATTCTTCTGGCCATATTTTGTGTTGAACATGTAACACCTATGAAGCTTTTACTATTCCCTCTACGGAAGGTTGGCGTGTTTCCCCTATTGTTGATGACTAAGTTGAGCCTGCATATCCATTCCATCCAATATTCACCTCTTCTATCATTAACGGGAGATCCCCAGTGTATAGATTTAGCGTTGATATCACCCAGGACAATCACCTTACTGTTTGTTTGGTGTATACTGTTATCTTATCCACCGTCCTTTCGAAGGCTAAAAGCGATATATTAGGCGATATGTAGCACGCATAAATGGAGAAATCTTTAAGCCTAACACATACAAAACTGCAAAACACTGCTACACTGACTACCTGGATTTTCTTGTTTAGGAACAAGATGGCTATATCTTGATTTTGATCTTTGATCCATTTGCTGCCCTTAATAATAGTTTTATTCGGTTCGCCTACTATTAGTAAATCTACGTCCTTTTGTTTTTCCGTCGCGTAAGCTAGATCATGCGCCGCTCGCCCAGCTGCAGGATTTTCATGATGTTTTACCCCTTTCGACATTCACTGCTACCTTCCGACTAGGTTTTTTCCCTCTCTTATCATTGACCAACCTTCTAAAGAGTGGACATTTGGTTTGGTCCGCTCTATGTCCACTAACCTCACACGATGGACAATATAGTTCACTTTTACAGTCTTTGGCACGGTGGTCAGTCCCATTGCATCTAATACATGTGTTTGTTTTGTCATCCCCCGTACATTCCGCTTGGCGGTGTCCGAATTGCAAACACATAAAGCATCTTAATATCTGTACACGCTTTTCAACTGCGCACGACGACCATCCAATTTTTAGTCTCCCTATTTTGCTAAGGTGTTCCCCTAGGTCCTTTCCGAGCAGTACGGTGGCTGCTTGACTACCATTATACATAGCTCTTAACGATAGTACTCTAATGTCTTCATTCCGTAGATTTTCCCTGTGTTTCCTTATCTCTTCTTTGAGACCATCCGCGCTTATATCGGCATCAATATTATTTATGTGTATCACAATATTATCTGTTTTAAGGATCACTTCTGCGTCTCCGCCCCCGCTTTTGTTGGCTTCAGTAAGCTTGCTAGCGTTGGCTTTACTAGGTACTTCCACTAGTAGATCTCCCTGTTGTGTTTTTTTTAGCCTCTTTATGTTGACTCCTACCTCTTCTAGATTAACGTTGCGTTTAACAGTTTTAAGTAGGTCTGCATAGGATTTCCCCTTCGCCTTGATGATTACCTTACCGACGTCGCGTTCTTAGCGTTTTGCCATGGTTCCAGGAGTAGGAGGTTCCCTGCTTCTAATATTGGACTCAGCCCTAAGGATGATTTTACAGTCAGTGTTGTGGAACACAAATTCCAGGTACTTCCTTAGATATAAAACATTTAGCTCTTTATTACTAGCTACCACTACTAATTTATTTTGACCCCTGTACTGCTTCTTTAGTTCCAGGCACATATTAAAAAAATCTCTATATCTTTGAGTACCCCATCGTGTACTTTTGTAGGTAGGATATATATAGTGCTTTGGTTCGTGGTAGGTTTGTTACCATTTCTACTGCTTATAACTTCCGTGCACGTTTTAAGAAATTCAATCTGGCCCTCCACCAGGCCTCCGCCGAGCAGGGATCCCATTGCTGGGTAGCGGTTAATCAGCGGTGCCATTGCACTTTCTTCTTTTGCATCTGGGTCCATAACGATCGCTATGTCAGTATTCGTCATAGTTTTATGTAGGGAGACATCTCTCATTTCTGTAACTCTGTATGATGCTGCAGACCAGCTAGCGCCTATAACCTTGGCGAAATTACCAAAATCTTCTCCTGCGCTTAAGATTTCTTCAATGTCAGATACCTCGGTTTGTTCTGAACTTACAGTATTCGCTTTGTTAGCAAGTTGCCTCGCTTGTTCTTCGCATTTGGCTGTCAAGTTAGCGTGACTTTGATTGAGTACGTCAACCTTTTTCCTTAGAGCACCTACTATGCCCACCAATTCTCGAGTCATGGTTTTAATTTCCGTCTTTGTCTTCGTGCTTTCTTTAACTAGCTTCCTAAGTCCGTCCGTTTTGTTATACAGCTTGACCATAATCGATAGCACTTCCGTCATTTCTCTGCTTGTTCCAGTCACATTATTCGCTTTTTTTTTTCTTGGGCGACTCCCACTTTCTCTTTTTTGTTATTGGGGTCTCCACGTCCACATAACTATCATTCCCGATGTCACCTTGCAGCGTGTAAATAGGGCTGCTTGACATTTCTTCGTCCTGCCACGCAGAATTGTCTTCCGCGAATTCATCCTTCTGCGACGTTGTCGGCAGAGGGGTATTAGGGGGTGTCCTAGCTAAGGAACTTCTCCTACCAAAAACGAGTGCTTCTTCGAGTTTTCTTTCGAAATCATCCTTTTGCTTGGCCTGTTCATCTATGGTTTGTCCATCCTGTCTACGTATTTTATTTGTATTGTCGCTCATACTGTTCCCACGAGAAGGGTCGAAATATTCGGTCCAGTGCGGCAGTGCGCCCTTACCGCACCAAGGCTATTTAAACCGGAGGTCGCGTGGTGTTCGGAGTCCTGCACACTCGAGACTGGGTTTGCCCCACCAGCCATGCATACTGTCGGCGTGTGTAGTGCCACCTTAGTCTTCGGGTTGTGGTTTGGCTGTGTCCACGGGCCGGCCGGTCAAGGCAAGCCCTCCTGGGGATCTGAGCATTCTGCCCTCCCCTAAGGCTACCTTGTATATTAATTAATATAGAAAGCAAAATAAAACATTATTAACTTTGTATCTTCTAGCTCTTCCGTACTGTAATTAGTTGGACTTGCATATAAAACCAAAGCTATTTCTTGAAATTGTATAAAATTTTATTTTTGATAGGATTACTACTATATTTCGGATTTTGACATTATTAACCTATTAGAGTTCTGAATTCAGTTTTCCTTTTAAGATATTCAATCATAAGTAATTGTCAGGCAACTTTTGTATATATGATTCAGAGTACAATATTATTAAAGTGCATTTTATCATACAACTGCGCTGATAACTCACGTAAACATTTTATTTTCGACAGTGTTATCAACCAACATTATTCGATAATAAAAAGTATTTCAATTTTAGGAGATATATAGATGCTTAAAACTAATAAATCTGCTAATGCTATTCAGTCTCAGTATCAATACATAACTATGAAATTAAATTTTCATCAATTCTGATTATGAGATTGCGATCGTTATAATGAATTCTAGTAATACTGAAATACTATTTTGTATTTAAAATGATCTTTTCTCGGTATTGAATATTTACTCAATCTTGGTTTTATGGAAAACGAAACCAATTTTTTGATTAAATTTTAATGAAAACTTGTTTTTCATTTTAGAATAAATATTATTATTACTTTGCGGTACATTTTGTAATACTCGTATAATTCATTGACTGCAGTTTCAATCTTTTTAGATCATTTTAAAAACTAAAATGAATTACAATCAAAACCTATTTTTTATATACTAAATTTAATTTCTTAAAAACATAGGAAAAGGGTTCAGTTTGCTAATTTAAAACTGTAACATTTGATTAATTGCAGGCTTTAAAAATCTCTACCGGTTCGAGAAGGTTAAGCTTCTTTCCTTTTTCTGCTGAGTGTAATATTTTTATGTACTTGTTGTCCGTTTTTTGATTGGTTTCTAAGCGATGTGTAGCAAATGTGGAATCGTTATTTTTTTAACTAAACGATCTGAAATACACTTGATTTACCTAAAGTATAAGTCCATGGCACATATTCTTTCTTTCAGTTTAATTTTTAAATTTGTAAGATATTTAAACTGTTGATTTGTTTGGTATAGTATTTTTTTGTTTTATAGTAAGCTCTAACATCAATTATTAGAATTTTTGTTTCTTCTTCAATTCTCATATGATCTTGTCTTTCGGGAAAACTGTTTCACTTCGATCAATTAATGTCACTAAATTGCACCTCTCCTTGTATTTAAAAAGATTGATGTTCGCCTTTTATAAACAGCCGAGTTTTTAATTACAAATATTTAAAAAGTTCCTACTGGCTACTATTTCTTTTAAGTACTTCTTTGTTTTTAATTAATTATTTGTTGCCCATTTTTTAATCCCAATCCAAATATATGGTGGCCGTTGTTTAAACTCCTATTCATGTTCAGGTCGCTGGCCGACCACCTGCAGGTCAAGTCACCTGATTACAGTTCATGAAATTTGTTTCCTCCACTTTGTGTTATTAAACGTTTCTCTTCGTAAACCACTTAGTATTAGTTTCTGTAAGTCATGTGTGAGTGCCTCTATCTACTTTATTTGTGGTCGTGCCCCTTATTTCTTGCTTCTTGTTTTATTTGTAAATTTTGGCTTAGGGGCTCTGTGCTAACTCAGATATCTCCTAGTCATCTTACTCGTTGGGTTCTAGTTCTTCTATTACCGAGTTATTATATTGTTTTTCTATATTCTTTCCTTCCCGCCAATACCACCCAGATATTCAACGTTTTCCACCACTTCGACGATATACTCTTGAAATCATTATTTCAAGATGATGATCATTATTTCATGATGAATCGTTGAGAGTTATGCATTTAGTCTTTTCTTGGTTGATATGCAGCCCAAAAGTTTTTACGTTCCAAAGGTTTCAAAATTCTTGTTGTCATTTCTTGTTATTAACATTAAATTGCGCCAGGTAAGCTACATATGTGTACATATAGGACAAGATTTCAGTTTTTGGTATTTTTTCAGTTCTCCGCATAGCCTGTATAAATTTAAATATACCTTTTGTACTGATTAATTAAAAATTTCTACCGCTGTACCATTTTTTTTGGCGCTTTTATTGTTTTTTAAGTTCTTAATAATATCATTAATTTTTTTCACCGTTTGTTCTTGCATTTACATATCTCTTTCACCCTTGTTCCATATATTTTCTTCCCTATCTTGGTACTCGTTGTTTTTTTTTTTAATTCAGTGGTTCAAAATAGTCCGCCCATGCTCATAAATTCCGCTGTCACATTTCTGTTAATCTCCTGGTAGAAATTAAAAATCTCTTTATTTTAATATGACTCTTCTAGTTTTTTCTAGCTTACCTTTTTTTCTTATACATTTTTCGTCTGTCGTCTTTACTACTACAGTTACTATCGTTGTGTAGTTTGTCTACTATTCTTAAACTTCTTCATCGTACTCTTTGTTGCTTTTCTCATTATCAGTCTTCTTTCATATTCATGATCACTAGCATACACTTTTAATTGCTTTTGCATGCTTTGCTTCCACGAATTATTTAGTTTCACGCTTGTTCATTAGTGGAAATTCATGTTATTTTAAGGACTTACTTATGGTCAAAACATTTAATTACTCCTATTTTCATTACTCTTCACATGCAAACTTCCTACGGTAACATTTTCTTGATATTTGTCTCTTCCAACTTTAGCATTGTAGTTTCCTGTACATACTTTGCTTTCGCCGTGGTATTCAATGAAATAATTTGTAAGAATGAAGAACAAAAATACAATTTAAGTTAAGAAAAGTATAATTATATTTGAAAAAGATATAAAAAGACAATAAAATTATTCATGACAAATTGCACTATAGTATAGTCCTATAATTGTGACACAACTGTATATTAATACGTGCAAGAAATACATGCTTATAGGCTACTGTAGAATGTACTTTATTTCTTGTAGTACACCCTATACCTAATTGACCTTATGTCTAAATAAAACGGTGTCTTCTCCGCCCTCGACATCGACAATAAACTTAAAGGTCATGTAAAAATGTGTTCCCACAGGAAATGGAAACATGTCATTTTAAATATCCCATCGAAAAAGTATTCTATTTATGAGAGTAACTGTATTGTTAAGTAATACCATAACTTTCCCTTGATCTACTCATTGATTACAAAACGCCTGCAGCTCATACTGGTAAACAAATTATCTTGCGAATTTAATAAGTTTGCATATTTTCAAAATTTTAAATAATTATTTAATGAAAATTATTTATGCATCAATAACTTTTCAGAGAGAAGTTTCTAAATCCAATCAATTAATAAATGGCTGAGACTTTGCAATTTTCGTAATACATAATGCAATCTATCAAAAGAATATTGCATCTTTAAAAGTTATCCCTTGTGGGAATAAACTTCAATTTTCCTTTTTCTCGCTCTTTTTTTGCAAATTTCAAACTTTAATTTCTACTAAATTATCTGCCTCTATAGATAAAAATGACTAGTAGAACATTTTTCTAGCAAGTGTATTTTATGTTAAGTAAACATACTTACGTATTTTTACCAAAAACTTCAAATCCATAAATATCTAATATTCCCATTACGTTATTTTTTCGAGTATCTTCACTCCTTAGCGAACTATTGAGTCGTAACACAAGCCAAGTAAACAAACGATCATATATTGCCTTGGACAAAGCATCTCTGGCGTATACTGCCATCTCACTATTAAGAGGAGACACGCATATGTCTTGTCTTGCTTCTATTGTTCTATTCGTTAACGCGTGCTTCAGTTGTTCGATATCACATTCTAACAACTACAAATATTTTTAGATACAGTTGTAATGCTTGACTATTAAATCTATAGATTACCTTGCAGACTTTTTCGACCGGATCAAAATTATTTATCTGGGAAAGACCTTCTTCTTCTACGAAACCAATATTACCCATATGAAGAATCGATGCTATTATTTTGAAAATATTCTTTTGCTCTTCTGATGTAAAATCGATAATATCTAAGGCCTTTTTAACTTCGTTCCACCCTTTTTGATCGGAGTTACGATCGATGCTTGATTTTGGCTGAAAAATAATAGGTGTTGTATGGAATACTTATTCGTATTTTCAATATTAAATAAACACACTATTTGTTCACTTTAGTCGGACCAAATGTATCTTTATTTACAAATAAGGTAGCAATATATCTGCTAAAGTAGCAAATATGATTCTAAATTGGCTCTAAACTTTTTGTATGTACCTAATCTTTAGAATAATTTGCTCGGCTCATTCAAAAAATAAAAAGAGATTGTCCACACTGTTCAACTAAGTGCAGCATAGAGACTGTAATTCTGTAAACATATACGTGAAGATATTTGGATCAAATTACAACCAAATCCAAATTGAGCTTAGTCAACAACTCTTAACCCGCCAGATCCCATTCAAGTTGAGAAATATTCTTCTGGTTCAAATCACCACCTTCCAAAGTATTCTCCTGCAGCAAACAAACTTTACTGTAATCAAATTTCCATTTTCTATTCAACAGCTCATCGTTTTTCGGCGATGTAAGCATTCATTAACTGACAAAAAACTTTTATATATAACAATCGGTAGATATTGTAATATGACGTAAATCCATTTACGTATACACATATGCTATCTGCCTATAATCTATGACCATAGCGTCTAGTGCTGGTCCTCCTTTTTGT